>JASSUY010031241.1:0-57343 GCA_032466535.1 Forpus xanthops | reverse complement strand
TACAAAATGAGTCCCCTCCCGCCCCCCCCCCCCCCCAATACAGTCAGTTTAATGAAGTTAAGATTTAGACCGGAATCTGAAATTACACTGCAATATTAGATTGTCATTTGTGTTTTGTTTTTATTTAGCCTCTCTGGCATGCAGAAAAGCCTGTTAGTTTTTGGCCTGATCCTGGGGAAATGCCAGCACCCTCCCAGCGACACTAGGAGCCCTCAGCTCTCCTGGGAGGCCTGTGTTGTTAAGGGCACTCAAAGAATCTATTGCTTTGTTCCATGGGGGAGGGTTTGATCTCTGTCCAGTTTCTTTTTCCTTTCACTTTCCTCTCTTCCCATTATCTTCCCTTGTGTGTGACGCTACTTCCCAAAGCCCTTTCAGACATCTACAGTCCAGTTGCAGGTTGGAATCAGCAACTGTAATGGGCATGGTAAGGCATTTTGGTCACGGTAGCATGCACATTTAGGTGTCTGGATTTCTTTGCTCTTCTGGCTATTCTAGTGATGCAGCTCATTTTTTCTGTCGTGGCACTCTCTTCTGCTACATCTGAAACTTTTTTTTACACGCTTCTAAATCCCATCACTTGATTTTGTGCTTAATCTTCTCTGTAGCCCTCCACTCTCGTAACCTTTGAAGCTGGTTTTTTCAGGGTAGTAGCGGGCTTTAAGCTTAATTTGCTCACAGTGTCCCTGAGCAAGGATTGAGGAGGCAGGTAGGTTTGCATTAGGTGCCTCATGTAATGGCTTCACATGCCACAGGCTCACTAACGGGGATGCAGAAGCTGAGAGGATGTAGCATATGTCACTAGCTGCGAGTCAGCTTTGGCTGGCTGGTGCATGAGAAAGCCTGATTTCCCAGAGCAGCAGTGCTGTACAGCTGTACCTTACTGTGCAGAGGAGGAGTAAGGGGGTTGCAGAACACTTGCCTAAGCACAGTTTTAAATATATTATGTCTTTTCTGTCAGAGGAGGTTCCCTGCCACCCCCATTGCTCTGATGGCTGAGTACCTGCCAGTTTTCAGTCCTTCCTACAGCCTCTGGAGTTAGGACAGTGCTGATTTCACTGGGTGAGAGAAGGCACAGGTGTCAGAGATTCTGAAGAAGCAAATTGCTCTGTCAGCCCCTGCTGGTCTGCTGTTCTGCACAAAGCCCTTTGCCCCTCTCTTCCCATCCCAGAGGTCTGGTCTCTGAGGCTTTTTGTTGGCAGCTTTGCTGCTTCCTTCCATGTATCAGATGTTATTTGTTTCTGGGTGATACTTTATTTGCTGGTGAGTGCTTTCTTTTTCAACCACTTGCACTCACAGTGGATCACGTCTTTCTTCACAGCTACTAGGAGCTGGGTTTTGATTCGCTGTGTGTAGGTGAGTTAGATTCTGACCCTTGTGTGATATACTGGGGATAGAGACTGCTTTTTGTCTCAAGTCTTGTAGTGCCAGGGAGCTTTATTGATGGCTCAGGACCTGGCTTTGCCTCATAGAGTACAAATCCACGTGTGTAAACCAGAGAATGGATGAGATTTGCTGGGCCATGTTTTGACTTATGCCACATTTTGATAAATGTACAAACAATGGAATTACTATGTGGAATCTTCATGCTGTTGAAATTTTGGGTGGAAAGAGTTGGAGATGGGTTCATATCTTCCAGGAGAGACCAATATATGAATATGCAAGTTAATTTTTCAAGAAAGGAAAACTGGACATGGCTGAGCTGTTAAGGATTGAATCCCACTGTCCTGCAGCCTTGTACTGGAATACAGCTGATCAGAACAGGTTGGCAGGCAGGGCTGCAGCTCAACACTGTTCAGCCTCTGCACATCCCATCTGCCCATTTGATATAATTTGCCCCAGTGCAATTTGCAAGTGTAGACAAAAGCGAGTCATAGTGACTTTGGAGTTTCTGTACCTGCTGGCAATAAGTTGTGCCTTTCCTTGTCTCTGCTGATCTACATCAGAAGCTGAGATCCTGCCAACAATTTGGGAAGAAAAAAGTACCCCGTGGAGGTGAGGTTTTGTATGCAGCATCTTCTCAGTGATACTTGGCTTTGCAGTATGACTGGCAGCTTACCAGACAAAATACAGAAAGTGAGGGTGAACCCAGCAAATGGCACGAGAAGCATAAACCTCACACCCTGGAGAGGAATGAAGCCTCCAGAAGTGCTGGGGCTGATGTAGCAGTTTCCATGGGGGATCTCACTGTGTTCCCCTTTGTTACTGTCTTTATTTTATAGTCCTCCAAGAAAGATGATCCTGCAGAGGTGCAGTTCTTGCTTTCCTTTGTGTATTAGTACCATAGCGATCCATAGGGAGATCTGTGTGGCAGGGAGTCTATGCAGAAACCCTGGGATGAATTTATACTTTGATACCTTCAGCAGGTATAAAATGTAATTTGTGGTCTCTTTAGACTGCATGTATTGTGCCTTTGAATAAACTGGAGGCAAGCCCAGCTGTTGATGTTGATGTGACTTAGCTATAACTCACCACTGCAGCATCTCTGTGCTCTGAATTGCCACTTTGTGTGGCTGAAGGGTCTTGATCCTTTTGTCCTTGCAGATTTGGGGGCCTCCTCTCCGGGAGCATGATGTTTTGCAGCAGTGGGACTGTTAGTCAGGGCTCTTGCTTTATATGTTGCAGCACTCTACCCAGGTAGAGCTGTGCTGCCACTGATGTGGACTGGTTTGCATCACTGACAGCAGCGCTGGTGTGCTGACAAGAAACTTCAGGTTTTAGTTCTTCAGTTGTTAGCACCAGCTCCCAGAGAGATTTGGTGCCCTGGGATGGTGGGGAGGATATTTGGGCTAAACACGGTCATCTGTTCCTTGAATTCCCTCATTTTCTCTCCCCATTATATTTAGTGTACAGTCAGTTCTCTGGTTTAAGTAGTATTCCTTTTTTGTCAAGTGTTCTGTTGGTTTCATCTTCTACTCTGGCCATGTTTGTGTCTTCTCCGTATCTTCTCTGTGTAATGCCTCATCCACAACCCCTACAGGGGTTTATCCTTCATGCTTTTGTTTAACCTGGCCTCACCCGCTGCTTGACAGTGTATTGGTTGTCAGCTCTGTGTTGTTTCCTTCTGATCCCCTCTTTGTAGGTAACACTGACTCTTTCCTTTCTTGCTCCTGGTTGAGCTTTTAAGTTCATTTCTCTTTCTGACCCAGCCAGACCAGTTGGTGTTAAGCTGCAGAGTTAATTGTCTTGCGCATTGTAGTTCCTGCTGTCGATCAGCTCCTGATCCCTCCTGACAAACTTCTGTCCAAATTCAAAGATTGACTTCTCTTTGTTCTCCTTTTGGGAATGTTAGCTCCTACTGCCTACCCTTTTTGAACCAACAAATATAGGATTTGTTTTTGTTGACTTATTTTGAGCTGTCTTGATCAGAGGCAGTGCACTTGGCTGGCCTTTGCCTGCATCTCTTCTCTATGAGACACTGTCTTGTTGATCAGCTCAGAGGGAACAGGCCTGCTTTTTCCATCCTGCTGGATATATTCCCATGTCTGATTTCTGTGCTCCCTACTGTACTTCCATTCTCTGATATAAAAGTGATTTCACTTCAGTTCTGTTGCTGTATAAATCCAGTTTGAAGTAGCCTGCATGATTTCCAACATTATCTCAATTACTTGTTTATGCTTTCCTGCTTGCTCCTGGGAGAAGCAGACATGTGAACTGAGAGCAGTTCTTTTGCCAGTTTTAATTAAAGTTTCTCTGGATGAAATGGACGATTATTTTCTGAACTCTTCTCATTTATCTCTTTCCATCTGTTACACCATCAAGAAGGGAGAAGTTATGTGAAGGGACAGATGACATTGGGATTGTTGTTGAGACTATTACTCCAGTGGTCATTGCCCAGATGTTTGAGCAGCTGTAAAGCAATATATATAAGTGGTCAGGTAATATGGCACCAGTTCTGGTTCGCCTTTAACAGTTAGGCTACAAATTGCAGCAGCTCGTGAACTGCTTCATAAGTAGCTTGGCCATCTGGGAACAGTGGGAGGTAGCCACCTCACTGCCTTCATGTTAGTTGCTGCTGCTTGTGAGCCAGAACTGTTAAGAACAGAAGAAATTGGAGTTCTTCCGCTTTTCTCAGCCCTCCCAGATGCTTGATGAGTATGTCCATGTTGACAGGATTCAACCACAGACATCAGGACATCTGGGTTCTTTTCCTCATTTTCTTACAGTCTGTGTGATCTTTTGTGCCTCAGTTTCCCCAGCACTATGTGTAGCTAACAGTACTGTTGCTGTGTTTTCCTGTTTTCAAGTATATTTGCCCTCCCTTCATCTCCAGGCACAGTATTGCCGCTATATCGTTGTAACATGAGAGATAACTAGCAAGTCTAAATAGAACTGAAGAAAGTCTGGCCTGGCCCACAGCCATACAAATGCCATCAGTTTCTTTTCAAACAAAGTGCATTTCAGTCAGGTGGTGTTTACTCAGAAAGCCTCCTTTTCCCCAGTGCATCTGAAGGCAGTTTCTTTAGGTCAGAAGATGCATGTCGCAGAGAAGTACGTGTTCCCCAAACAGACTGCGGCTCCGCAAATGACATTGGTAGGGCTATTTTTGGATATGACCATCTTCCTCGAAAGGGTAATGTTATGTGTGGGAAGAAGAATGGTATGGGGCAAAGGGCTGGCATGCTGGGCCCTTGGATCATTTCCCAAGTCTGCTGCTGAAAGCCTGCAAGATCCGGGCACGTCAGATGACCTACATGGGTCCTGCCATCTGTACATTACATGGTTTCCACCATCTGTACATTGGGGTAGTGTGCACACTTTTCTAATCCTGTTTTCAGGAAGCAGAATGAGTGTTGGAGCTTGTGGCTGTTCAAAAGAAGATGAGACTTAGGATCCTATGTTTTCTAGGTAGATTTGAAAATTGCCTCCTGTGTCTTTATTCTTTTCCTGTGAGTTACTGGGATCTCTGTCATGCAGGCATCAGCAACTGTGATAGTGGTTTTGGTGTGGCCTTGGAAGAGACTGAGTCTCTGACCATGCAATGAGACTTGTGGAGCCTGCTGGAAGACAGTGGGCAGGGAGTGCATAGAGCTTCCTGCAGCATCAGGCCCCACCCTGCTCTGTAATACATTTGAATATTCAACAGAGAAAATCTTGTTAGCAGAGATATTAAGGCATTAGCAGAGGATAGATGAAGTCTGTGCCTCATTTTACTTTATTCATTCATGTTGTTTCAGATTACATGTTTGTGATGTTCATGTAAGGAGGTTTATGTAGAATAGCACTTGGGAGAGACCTGGAGGACAGTGTGTACCTGACACTAGTGTGAGGAAGTGTCTATGTTTTGCTGTTCTCATTCTGTGCCATGCTCTTCTCTGTTCATGGGGGAGCTTGGAGGTGAAGCTGCCTGCTATTGCTCCTCACCAGGTCATGAAAAACATGGTTTTGTCAATGTCTTAAAAAAAGTAAAGTCAGGTACCTGCATACAAGTTCAGCTCACCTCATGGATCATAGACAGGAAGCTTGCTTTGATGAAGGCAAAGAGCATACCTTTTTCTGACCTGTAAGAATCCACCTGGATCTGGCCAAGTTCTAAATCATTATAGAAGATGTTGGCTGCTGCACCTCCAAGGGAGGTGGGGTAGAGTTTCTCTGCTGAAATGGCAGATACCTCCCAGAATGAGCATATATCAGACTTTGTGTCTGATCTGTGTGCATGAGCCCCTTCTGATGTGGTTACTGTGGGCAGGAAGGGAAGGAGGTGGTTTCTGTAGGGCCTTTGCTCCCTTGTCAGAGAAGTTAGAAGGCAGATGAATGGAGCAGCACATTGTAGTACTTGCTTCACTCTTGGTCCTTGTCAGCAGCTCCATGTGCATTTAGCAAGTACCTTTTACTCTGACTTGATATGGGAAACCCACAAATAGTATATTCCTCGCATTGTGACTTTTTTCCTCCAGGAAATGAGCATGGGATCTGAGCTTTGGAAGCGCTGATGATGCACAGCCACAAGGGTTCACCGGTGGGAGTTGTACTTTGAACATGTAAAGTGGCCCAGAAAACCAGGCCCTTGGGGGTCTGGAGGCACTCAAAGGAATGAGAAGCAGCAACTCTGGTCTCCGTGTTCATTAGCTTCCAATTTGGAAAGCGAGGATGCTTGACAACAAACGTGCTTGTGAACTGCCTGGCTGCTGCTCTATGTGAGCCTCTCGAGAAGCCTGGAAGAAAACCACCGGTTCTGTATTCAGAGCAGGGCTTGGCTTGAGGCCACACGTTGAACAATGAGGAGAAAACAAAATATTGAATAGCTGCTTGTTCAGCAAACCCAGTTCCTCTTGGCCATGCAGGGCCCTGCGTGAGGGAGTGTGTGACATGGGGTAGTTTTCCTTTAGCACTTGGGACTGGGACGGCCTCTGCACGCAGGGTCTCGGGTGGGACAGGAGAAGGCACGCTTGCTCCCAGCCTGTACAGTGGGAAGGGAGCCAGCTGGGAACCTCTGTGCTGGCCCCAGATTGCAGCAGTGAATGTGAAACAGCATTCTTGGTGTTGTGTGGCCTGGCTTGGAAATCACTTCCCCTGCAGAGAGCTACCTTGTGCTGCTTAATGGGCTGTTGCTCTGGTTAGAGGGAGCTCAGCTCTGGAAGTGGGAGACACTCATGGTGTTCAGCAAGGAGGAGCTGTCTTCCTGTATTTTCCTCCCTTGTTCTGAAAAAAACAGAACATACACCAACACAACAGTGTGCTTTGTTTGGGACTGCAGCTGCAGTTCCTTCCCCACCTGAGGGTTATGCCTGATACGTCTGTCACATTGGTTTTATCAGTAAACTAATAGTACTTTGCTCTTGGCTCCCACTGTAGATTCTTCTCTGGCACCTCGTAACAGTGATGCCTGAGAGTAGGGTTGGATTACTTGGCAGACACTGCACAAAGCATGAGGGTTGTTGGGGTTTTTTCCCTATTTCAGCTTTCAGTAATTATGTAGTTTTTGTCTTTGACCCAACAGCACATGATGATGTGTTGACACATCACGATGACACAGATGTCCTTATTAGACATCTCTGGGATGCCTGAACAGCAACCCACTGATGCAAGCTGTGTCCTGGGGCTCAAGGAACCGAAGATAAGTACTATGCTCTGCTACAGAGCTCTTCTGTGATCATGGGAAAATGACTTGGAATTTGTGTTGGTGTTGTTTCCCTGCATAAAAAGTTAGGAAAGAGTTAATTTCTGAAGTATTGTCAACAGACATAATGGTTATGAGGAGCAGGTACCAAAGTGAGAGGGGCTTTATAAATACTGTAGGTGGCTTTGGAGACATTTACTTCTTTAAGGGACGTGCACAATGCAGCTGTAGAAGTTGTTTTTGCCTGAGTGTTGCGGGAGGCTTTCAGGGCACCTACAAACCCTGGGGTAGGTGGCTTCCTGCATTTGTGAACCACACAAAGGAGCCCTTTCCCCCTCATTGAGCTGACAACCGACTGGGGGCCATTTCTCCTTTTCCGAAGATGAACAAACATGAACAGGTGCCAGTAATGCTGTGTCCCCTTCTCTGTTGGAGACAGAGAATGTGAACTTTGGAAAGGGTCTGGCTTGATCCTGGGAAAACAGCTTTGATCAGAGCCTTGGGAGAAATTTGATACCATGTCCATCTCAGAGTGACAGAAAAACTAGCCAGAGTTTGGGGCCAGGTTAATCCGGTGCATCGCCATTGACGTCAGTGAGAAGGTGAAACAGTCTGTTCTGTCTCCTCACTTCTACTCCTTATGGAGAGGCATTTATTCTGGACCTTGAGGCCAAACAGTGTGGGGGCATCATGGGGTGGTGATGACTAAGATAACTTTTGTCTTTAGCATTGCTTAGAAGGAAACAATCTGTTAGACTGCTGATTTGCAAGGCTGAGGTGAAGCACTTGTTAGACTTGAGGCTGGTACTTGCAAAGGGCATAAGGACAGCAGCAGCAGGACTTCTTCTCAAGCTATGCCATCTCCTATTCAGCTGAATCACACTCCTTACTGTAGGAGCTCTTGGCAATATTGATCAAGTACTGTAAGCTGCTGTGTTCCCAACCAAGGCTCCTGTGCAGCCCTCTGAGAGCCAGGCTTCTGGGACTGCCAAAGGTGAGGTGGTTTACAAACTCAGGCCTTTAGCATCTCCATCTGTGGAGGAAGATTTGACTCTTGCACAGCTATTGTTTGTCGTAGCATTGGGCTGAAAGCCTCGTGTGCTGTTACTGGTGGAGCTTCTTCACAGGTTTCCCAGTCTATGGCTCGAGCAGTTGGTTTTGTAGACTACTGGTGTTGAACCACTGCTACTTGAAACCCTGGCAAGACACGGAGACTCTTCAGCCAGTGAGTTTTGTTTTGTGGACACAGGTGGATTTAAAATTGAAAATAGCTGTTGATCACCCTTCCTTTTCATTCGTTCTTTTTTTTGCTACTCAGCTGCTTCCAGTAGGAGTCATTTCTGAGGAAGAAGTTGCAAAAAAGAGGGAGCAGTAATGTAGTTCACTGGTTCCAGAAGGGTGGGTTGATCTTGGCTTGGAGAATGGAAGAAGTCATTTCCTGTAGGGAAATTTGGTAGCCAAGTGAATGAGTATCAGCAGAGCCAGAAGGTGGGAAAGGTATGTAGGAAAAGAATGAGATTGTATGTGGTGTGATGATGCATAAGCAGCAGAGATGGCTGAACCTGAGTGAAGAAAGACAGAAAGCAGTTGGCCTGGTCTGTGGATGGGTGTTCTTGCTGTTTTGCTAAACATGATTCAGGTAACTGTGCCTTAGTTTGCGCAAGCTGATGGAGTATTTCTTTCCTGATTAATCTCTTGTTAAAGCAGAATGGAATTAGTGAATTTGGAGGAGAAGCACTGGCTCTGTGTTGGCATCGAGGACATGTATTGGAAGAGGTCATTTTTATTCTCACTGACCCCTTTACCTGGGGGTAGTACTTAAGGGCAGCAGCATCTCCTGTGCTACTGCTATCTGTTGTGATGGAGCTCTTGGAATCCTGGGCTCCTCTGGAGCCAGGAGCTGGTGCTAGATAGAGACAGGAGGGTGACGAGGTACAAGGAGATGACATGGTCATTGGGTCTGGATGCCATCTGTGTGTCATGTAGTACAAGTACCCTGGATTTCTGTGTTTTCACAATAGAAAGCAGTTGTCTCACTGAGAAGTCAAACCAAATTGCAGTTATGCTGCAAATGCGTTTGTGAGGCTGTTTATCAATATTAAATGTGTAAACCAGAAAGGTCAGCAGTATTTAATGTCATGTGGTGGCTCTGTGATTTTAATTATAGTGAAAAGCCCTATGACAAATGAATTTAGCGCTCCTGCTCCTCCCTGCTGCAGTTTGTTTTGTTGGCTTACCTGTGCTCGGGGAAAGTTTGGCTGGATCAGCTGTGGTAGGAGATTTTATGTATAGAAAATGGGATAAAGGGACAAATCATTTACTGTGTTTGATTCACTGGGGAATTCGTTGTAGCTTGATGTTTTGGGAGCACCTTGTTACCATGCTCGATAACAAGGTTGCAGGCAGAATCACAGCAACGGCTGCAAAAGGCTTGTTGCATCTGACCTTAAATTAGAGTGACAGTTGGTGCTTCCCTGTTTCTTCCTATTTTATATGCAGTTGCAGGTATCTGGGATAAAGAGAGATAAACTTCAGTTTCTTCCCTTTCAGGCTCATGTTGTTTAAAATCAGGGCTGCTCTCCTGGTTTTGTTGTTGTTTGCTTGTCTCCTTTACATTCAGCTTCTAAAACTCTTCCTTGATCTTTTCCCAAGCTGTTTTCAAAATGTACTCAGCAGGATCTTTCTCCTCATATAGCATTCCTTCAGTTTTTAGGAGTAGTTAATCACTTCGGGTGTTTAAAATGTATTGTTAAAGAACTGCCTGCTGTAGAAACCTGACTTAAATGAGAGCCCTGCAGATGGCTTGTGCTTGAGCTTATTTTACTGCAGCTGGGGGCCAGTAAGTGTACTGGGGCTTGCTTTCCTCCCTAAACATGTCCATACGTGTGTGGCTGTGGTTTCAGCTTGGCAGGTGGGGGCAAGGTCCTACCTGCCCTGTCCAGGTATCTGAGTTCCTCTGGCTTGTGGTCCATTCTCAACAGCAGTGCCCTTATGTCTCTGGGTGACACAGGCTGTGGCTGACTATCCACAGCAGCAAAGCACTATTGCATCCATTCCTTGCTGTTGTACAGGCAGAGTGTTACAGGTAACCCTGAAATGTTCCCTGAGTGCTGCAACAGTTTATAGCTGTGCTGTTCATCTTGTAGCCATCAAGAAGCTGGCTGTGGCCAATAAGGGTCGAGCATTGGTTTCAGCCTGGTGATACTCTGTAGGTTCTCAGCTGATAATAAGCCCAGCTGGGTTAAAGGGGTTCAGTTATATGTGTTTCTGTGCCTGTTTAGAAGATACTTTTTTCCTAAATGTAGTATCAATAGAGGTTCCTGTACTTTTTCCACTTCACTGACAGCATTGTCCTTGTTTAACTCCAAGTAAATCTTAGTAACATGTGCAGCCCAAAGATGAGGGGAGAAAATCTCTAGATCAGGAGCTGCAGAAAATGAAATGAATTGTGAACAGAAGAGAGATTTTTTTTTTCCCTGTGTCTGTTGTCCTAGCACAGGGAAACTGGCACAGAAGAGTCAGTTATTGGTGGTAGTGGTTTGTTTTTTTTTGTTTTTTTTTTTTCATAAATTTAGATGAAAGGAAAACTTTAAAGTTTTCCAAATGGCCCCATTAAGACCAAGCAAAACATAAGCAGGTAAGAGAAGTAACATCCCTGTAAGATTCATCCAGCATTGCTGAGATTCTTCCCTTTGCATTCAACTTCAGTGGGAAAGTGGTGGTGGGGCAGTTGGGGTTTGATTTTATCCTTGCCACAGATATGGTTAGAAGTCACACCATAAATTTCTTGACTTGGTTAAAAGCCTGTGACTTCTCTCAGTTGTCTTGTTTGTCAGAAGGCAGGTAGGTAATAAAGAGTCTCCTGTGTGAAAGGAGTAGGGAGAAGCTGCTGGTTTAATTTTGTTCACAGCAGTGGGCCAAACTTTGTTCCTTCAGTGCTGGTCTTGATAATTGGCTCAATATAATACAGGAATTCAAGGCATTACATGGCACTAGCTTCATAACAGCTAACGGCAAAGCCAAGAAGAGGGCAAAGTCTCCTGCACAGTAAATAGACCAATGGGCATATTCCAGAGAACATACTAGGCAGTGGTTTGAACAGGCCTTAGCTCAGCCTTGATGGCTTAATTTGCGTCCACATTGCCTGGACAAATGGATTTTGCTAGTTTAGACTCCATGGGGATATGGGGTTAATTTGGGAGACTTTCTGGACTAAATATTATGTTCATGTTTCTGATTGCTGGGAAACAGAATTAAGGAAGGCATCCTTTCCTTTTGGGAGAGAGCAAGTTCCCTCAGCTTTAGGGGTTTGGCCATATGTGCCATGCCTTTACAGTATCCCATATCCTGCTGTGCCCAGACATACAGCACTGTTTTGTTTTACCTCTGGCCACCCGCAGCTCTCAGCCACAGTAAAACTCATTTGTCTTGTTTTTCACAGACATCCTCAGCTTATTCCTTGTCTTCAGTGAGGTTCTGACACCTGTTAAGTGCTCCTCCTCCCTTTTTTTGGAGAAGCATTTAATTATGACAGGGTTTCCCTTGGAGCATATCCTCAGTTCAGTTCCCTAATTGTAGAATTCTCTGTGGGATTCTCCAGATGGGGGATAGAGGATAATCTTCTCAGAGCTCCGGAAGAAATGTGATGCCAAATTACAGAAAATAGATCCTTTTTATTAAGCTCTTGGGCTCATTTTAAGGTGACCTTCTGTTAAAGAGAAATGTTGGATAGATGGCTATCTTTTTTTAAATAATCCTCAACAACTTTACCCTGGTTACTAACAACATCCTTAGATTAGGAATCCTGAAAGGATTTAAGCTTTTTGCCACCATGCTGCCATCACAGAGGCGATGAAAGAGCAGAATGAACTTACCAGTTTCCCTTTGGTTTTAGTTGGTCTCATTTTCCAACTGTGAGCTCTAAGGGGGTGCTGGCAGCTTGCTTGGTGTGGCAGGCAGATATAAAGACAAAGCCCTCTCCTTTGTCAAGTCATCACAGGGCCACTTGGTGGGTGAGCTGGTGCTGTGGCAGTGCAGTTTCAACACCTCAGGGGTTTCCAGGCATCCTAAAAGTGCTACTCAGTACCACTGATGTTTGCAAACACAGCAGTGCTGCTGTCCTGGTTAAATACTGCCCCAGTCTGGTTCTTTTAAGTTTGCTAGATCTAGTGTGTGACTGCTGAAGGGCTCCAGAGGTTGTCCTTACAGAGCAAATTCTGAACGAAGGCTCCCATGTATATAATGTGCTCCATGAGCTCCTGTGTTAACAGCTGATACCAAGAGTTTTACAGGGTGAATGGAAAAACAAAAGCATAAAGAAATACAACTACAGCCATGTAGTGAGTTGGTGGCAGAGGCAGAAGCAGCCTGAAAATGGTTGACTCTGGTCCCCTGTTCTAATCATTGCTTCTTTAGGATTTTGGGTGTGTTTAAGTCTCTAGGGAACCCTTTGTGTTGCGCCAGTAGAAGTGCCAGCTTTACACGTAGCAGATAAATACCAGAGGGGAAGGATCTTGTCAGCAGAGAGGCTGAGGTTATAGCTGTAGATCTGAACATATGTGGTTGCTTGGCTTTAGCCTGGATATGCCACAGGGGATGTGTACAGCTTGCAGCGGTTGAACTTTGATGCTGAGAGGTCAGAAGTGGCTAATCCAAATTTTTGTTTGTCTTCCAGGTCTACGCACAATGAACTAGAAAAGAACCGGTGAGTAGCTGCTGAGCTGGATTCTGAATGTGATGTGCTTTAGCCTTACACATGCAGGTGCTGTGTGATCAGCTTAGACCCCTGTGAATGGCCACAGTGCATCATGTCCTTCTAAAAGTTGGGAGGGGGAGGGAGAAGACAGAAAAGATGTGAAAAAGAAGCCTTGGTTTTGGTTGGTTTTATTTCCCTCTGAAAAGGCAAGAAGTGACCCAGTTTTGTGACTAATCTATATGCAGAGTAAATACTCTGTTCTTCTCCTGATACAGTGAAATCTGATTGGGGCACTTTCCATGCATGAGGTTGCTACGGAATCAGGTTTCTTGGGTCCTGGGTAACATGTGTTACCATGAACCGAAGCACAGAGCTCTGTGCTCTATACCCTCTCCCTGCCACCCCTCTGTGGGCTGTGACAGTCACTGTATGCAGAAGGAAAATACCATTGTCCAGAGGCTCGGAGGTCCTGTGAAGACTCTTTTCCAACCTGTTTTAGGATTGTGCCTGTTTATCCTTGAATCTGAAGTTTCAGCAAGCCTTGCAGTTTTGTTACTTGGCTGGCTCTGCTCTATGACTCAACCCTTTTGTAACAGGAGTTAAAGTAAGATAAATACCATTGAGACAAGGGGAGCTAGTTCACACACAGATCAGATTATCGCCTTCCGTTCAGGATGCTATAGTTAAGGTTGTGGCAGGGTTTCCATTATAAACTTATCTTGGCTCTTCTATGGGATTCTAGTGGGGTGAGCAGGGGTGTGTGTGTTTTTTGTGGCTGCTGGAGCAAAGGCAGTGCTCTGGCCAGCTGCTGCTATGAAAAAGCCCCCAGGGTGGGAAAGCTGAGTATAACAGGTTGATTACCTCCTCTTCCCTCTTAGCAGCCATCATTTAACAAGGGATGCAGGGACTGTCCCCAACAAGGGGTGGCCAAAGATACACAAAGGCTTCAAGCCAAATGGGTATTTCCATTCAGGCAAGATCTTTGAATTTGTTTTTTAGGGAGTCAGAGCTGAGTGCCTCATGAATCATGTTGCGCTCAGTTTCTCACATATGCCTCCTCCTAGGCAGCAGCAGTTCTGGAAAGCAGCTCAGCCTTTGCATGATGTGGATTGTTTCTTCCAGGTTGTGCTTCTATTTCCTGGTATCTTTGAGGGTCTACAGAATTAGTCATGGTCCTGTCTTTCCAGGGAGATTATTTTGTTTGGGTTATGTTGCTCCCCATGTCTCAACCTTTCCAGTCCTAATTTGAGCAATGTTGAGAAGTGTTGGCTCCTGGGTTTTCCAGTGCTCTTTACAGTTTTATTTACCAATGAAGGAAAGAAAATGCAGTGCTTGGGGCTGACCCAGCACGGAGGGTGCTTTTTTCTCCATGACAACAGTAAACCGTCACTAATTCTCAATGTGCTTATTTGCATGTCTAATTGTTACTGCAAATGCTGCTTGCCCTCAGTGCAGCTTTAGAGCAGAGCTGTCTTCATCTTTTTCTTTTCCAGCCTGGTCCTCTCACACTGCTCAGGTTTGCTTGGACATCTTTTTCTGCTCTGAGGCTTGTGGCAGAGGCAGTGAAGCGTCAAACTTTGTGTGAGGGAGATGTATGTAACTCAAGCTGCCAACGTATTGTCCAGCTAGGGACTGGCAGGTATTGATGGGTTTAGGATGTGCCTGATAGCAGCTAGCTGTGTGAGCTGAGCTGCCTTAATTCTCTGTCTTTAACTGAGGGCAGTAATGCTACCTGGGATGGGGATATGATTAGGATTGACTACTGTCCAGCACTTTGTTATGTATGTTACTAGTGAGAGGGGTATTACTACCTATGTTTCCCCTTATGCCAGTTTTCTGAATGTTGACAAGCTCTTTGCTACAGAATTAGTCTTTGTATTACAGTTGGTGTAATCTCTCTTCTCCTTCCATCTCAGTTACGCTCCTAGTCCCTACCTGCTCTAGGTCCAAGTCTCCTAACCATCAGCCTTTTCAGCAAGGTCTTTTCTCCAGGGCTTCCCATTCCAAGGCACTGTATTCCAGGTCTGTGTGTCAGGCGTGGTTTTACAAGCCCTTGGTTTTCATCCTTCTGGGAGGCGCACACATGTGATCACATTGGGTGGTCTGTCCAGGCAAACTCTTATATCTGGGACTTTTGTTTAGGAGCATTCCGCTTCTGCTTTGGGATTCTCTGTCTCTTAATGCAGGTGCTATGACCTAATCAGCTACGCACCTCAGAAAAGCCAGCTAGGCCCTGCAGTGGCTGTGCTGTGGTTGCAGTGGTTATTACCAACCATTTGGACAGGGAGTTTCATTTTGGAAGCATTTATTGTCAAACTCCAAGCAGTGTTTCTGAGCTGAGGGGATTGCTTCTCGGTTAGCTTTTCACCATGTTTTATTTGCTGTGTCATTAAGTTTGTCAGTGTCTCCAGACTTAACTGTCGCAAAGATAAAAGCCTTGATAGTAATGGCTTTGTGGCTGGCAGGTGCTCATTTTCCCTATTATTTGAGATTATTCCTTTTGAATCTCACTGTTATCTCCATTATTGACACACACTGTAATTTTCAAAATTGTCCACTATTAGGTCTCTGACTCTGGTTTTTCCCTTCTTGTCTGTGAACAGCAGCCTGCTTATGTTCAGTTCAATTTGGTTTTAACCCATTCAACAGTTACACACAGTTTCTTTCAAGCATTAGCAAGAGAATAGCAGAAAACCAATAGCTCCCCTCCTCCTTCCTGAATATGTGATTTAACTCGGCCTCAATATTGTAGAGCTGCTGACGTTTCAATGTAGCATGATTAAGACTCTTGTGCTCCTTTGATGTTGGTAAGTTACTAAAAATGTATTAAAAAACCTAAAAGCAGTGTTTTAAGCTCCACTCCTTTTCTTCATCTTGAAACTTTTCATAAACACTCCAGTGGTTCTGCTAAGGAGCTGTTTGATTTGGTACCAAATATTAGCTCTAATATTTAAGTGACTTCACTTTCTGCTTTGATTTGTTGGGGTTTTTTTGTTAATCTGAAAAGATTGCAGCGACATTTATATACGGGGCTTTGATTTATAAAGATTGAAGTTAATTTATAGTTATTATCTGTCATTAATCCTCATGCTGGAAAATTGTTTGCATTTTTTATTTAATGGGTATGTGTTTCGGTTTATCTCTACCCAGGATGAGTCAGAGCATGCATTTAAACAAGGAAACAGCATTCTGCTTCTCATCTGCTGCAAGGCCATAACTACAACAATACTTTGGAGTCCTTTAACAGGCCCAACAAAAAAACTGCTTTGTAAGCAACACCCCATCATTTTATAAAAGAAAACATGATAAAGCAAGTGACTGAAAGATGAACTTTGCTGGAGTCATATACTCTTCAAAAAGAGTAATAAAATTCAGGCTTAAGTTAAATGGTGTGTGTTATGCAGATAGCAGAATGAAATGTCTGTGAACATTTCAGGCACACGTCAGTTGTGGAAGGATGTGGTCAGTTAAGAGAAGGTGCGCAGCCCTAAGATGGCTTCCCTGCTGCTCTGTGAAGTGGCAGTTCTGGTAGACCAATATAGTGGTGTTATCTGTCAGAGGAATTACATCTGATAGAACAAGAAGGATGTTTAGAAAGCTGTTGATCAGATTAGAAAGAAATAGTGAAATGAATGTTTTTCTGTGTATCCTCAATTGATCTATGTGGTTTTGGTGATTGCATTGTAATACAGCAGAAGGCAGGAAAACAAAGGTGAGTAATTGGGTAAAGAATTAGTTATTAGAACAGTATTTTATTGTGGTAACAATAATTTAGTTCAGACAGTTGAGAGATCTGAGGGAAAGAGACCTTTGGAGTACCACTGGAATTAGAAGTTTCTAATGGTACTGCAGAACTTGTGGCTCTGCAAAAACATGTCATTTAAAATGACAAAGGACAAAGTCCAAATGAGACAAAACTTCTAGACCAAGTTGCTAAAGAGTTGTGTTTAATGTAAAAGCACAGAGTGAAGTGGTGCAAGGTCCTTTCTCTCTGATGTCTTTTGCGGTGATCAGAAACAAAGTGAAGGCAAAACACATCACAGTGAGTCCTGTGTTTTTCAGCCTTTCTGTCTCTTACCAGAATCCCGTCTATCTTTTGTGGTTTCCCACCCATTCTCTCTTTAATGTGAGAGGCTGTTTACTGCACTGTTTCTCTCAGATGGTTTCTCACGCCGAGCTGAGGTAGCATATTTGAGGTAGCAGATGAGATAAAGGAAAAACCCTACTGAAACCTTACATTTAGGAGGAAATCATGACTTGCATCAGCTTGCACTGAAATGTGGGGCCTTGTGAGGCTCTGTGGCACAGTTTGGTTCTGTTTTTATAGAACAGAGGCTTGAGTGTATCTGTTAGCAAAATGCAAGAGAAGAAAGAGGGGAAAGCATTTAACATTGGGCACTTAAATAGTGCAGACATACTGTCTAGGCTGGCAAAGATAGAGGGAAGGGAAATGAAAGTATAGTGAATCCTTGCTACCCTGAATAGACATGGATAAGTGTGCTTTTGTAGTGCTGTATATACTTGCCAAGGCAATCTGATCAGTGTTTGTCTCAAACCAACTAATCAATGTGGTGTTGAGTTCAGTGCTATTTATCAGAAGAGCTGAAACAAGGAACTAATCCAGTAAATTTAATTTGCTCTCTGGAGTGGGATTTGTTTTCATGTTAGCTTCATGTAGCAAACATTGACAGTACATATTGTTCTCCTCATTAATAAAACTTGGAACCAGTGATGTTCCCTGCAGTAGTCAAACCATGTCCAAGACAGCTGAGCATGCATCTTCCTTTGACTCATCCAAAGGTCAGAGCATGCACTGATCCAGCTGATCCTTGTGGGATCTGTTGCTAAATCTCCCTGTCTTCATGGCCAGTATGGACCAAGAGCTGGAGGTAGCTAGTTGTCTTCAGCTCTGTTGCTCGCATGACAGTTGCCTCCGTTTTCATCTGGGACTAATAGTTTTCAGCAGAGCTAAAGTGCATTCTACTTCAGGAGATGTGGATAACTTATTCTACTGCTCTGCCTGGTTTTGCTTAACCTGGAGAGAAGTGTGTAGTTTGTGGAGTAAGGATGTCAGAAGGATCTTTCCGGATACATTCAGCTCAGTCTTCACTGTTGAGTATCAGCTTGCCTTTTGCTATATTGTAATTATTTCTTTGCATTGCTCTGGCAACTCACCAGTTGGATGCTGTAAAACCGGGATCAGGGTCTCTGGCTGACCACCACTCGTGATCATGTGAAGTGCCTCCTTATGCAGAAGCAGCATTTTGATTAACTTACTGTGGAAAGTCTGCAGAGGTTTTGTTTCACAGTGGCTGGGCAGCAGAACACTTTGAACTCTTAAGTAAAGCTACTGCAAAGTGACAGTCTCCATGCCAAAATTTGAAGGAAACAAAATGATCCTCGTTTTGTTGGAGCCCTTTAGTGGTGCTCATACTGGAATGTCTACTTTCAATATGATTATCTTTTTTTAATTCAAAGTGGTGCGATGAAGAATGGATGCTTGCCTGCCTGCCTTTCTGCTTCCAGCCCTTCTCTGCACCTCCCTTATGAATCTGATAGCAGTTTGAGAAAGAGGAGGAAAAAGAACAATACTACTATTTTGGATATACTGCCACAAAGCAAGATTTTTATTTCAACAATGTTGAATTGAACTTGCACAATAGTATCACTGTTATAAGCCAGTTTTCAGAAATAGATAGTTATCACCAAGTCCTTCTCAACTTAAGATGTGTTTTAGAGGCACTTTATGATGCATTTTCTTCCTGTAGTGTATAAAGAACTGTCAGTGCAATCTGCTTGGCCTTGCCATAACAGTCTGATGCTGAGAATCCTTTTGTCATCTGGCCTCCCAGAAGGGAGACTTCAGAGGAAACCTGCATCTTGGAAAGAAGCATGCTCTGCAGTCAGATTTCCCCACTTACTGGCTGAGTTCTTGCATTCAGCATCCTGTGCTTAGCATTTACTGAGTGGTGAATAGAAGAGGTACCAAATGGAGTATTTCTGGTTATTTACTGCTTTCAGGGAGCCAGGAGGGGGTCTGATAGCTGCTGTGGATGTGGAATGAAAGCAGTCCTGTGTTAGGTGGTATCTGATTTGGAGTATGGCATTGCCAGCTCTGGGTTTTGAATTTCTTCCCAAACTTGCATCCTCAAATTTCTATTTGCGTGTGTTGCTGCAGTTTTCTTTCTTGCTGAACCCTCTGTATGTTTATGGGTGTCCTGAAAAAGACAACAAAGACTGGACAACTCCCCTCTGCAATCACTGAGGTTGGATTGGGGAAGAATCTGTCCCCAGGTAGGAAGTGGAGCATTTAGCTTTCCTGGCTCAGTTTTCGCTCACATCAGGGCTCTGTATCCCTCCCAAATGCGTCTCTGGAGACTGCAGGCTTTTTGTTCTTTGTCTTTTCCTGGGGTGCTGTTTGAAGTGCTGAGAGCCTGAAATTCTGATGCAACAACTTTTTCCATTCAAGTGTCTAACATTGCTCATGGGCCCGGAAGCGTTGCTAGCTAAAAGCCACTTGGGGAGTTTCTGCCTTGGAGAAGCTGAGATAGTAGGAATATAATTTTTGAGACAGATTACCTGTTAACTACAAGCTTCAGGACTTCGTACTCCTGTGGCAGAACTTGGAGTCGTGTGTGCTGATCTGTGTCTCTACCTGATATGCGTGTTGAGGGTACTATAGCAACATAGCCCATGCAGGCTTGTGTTAACCAAAGGAAACTCAGTGTGGGATAGGAACTGTAGGCAAAAAACTTTCTCATTCTTTGCGTATGTAGCCCTTTTTTACCAAAGTATCACAGCTCCAAGGACCTATAACCTTATGATATGCCAAGCAGGCATGGGAGTAGTGAGACACCCCCATTTAACAGCTGAAGGGGAGAAGCACATGGATCCAGTACCTGGAGTAATAGGCATGTGGGAACTCTGTTGCTTCATTGATCTGTATCTTCAGCCAGTTGCTTGCTTTTTCTCACCTTCACAAAAGTGTCTTCCGTATCCCACCTTTGCTTCCTTTAAATCCTCATGCTCACTCTTTGCATCACTCTGTGTCTTCCCTGTCACTGTTGCCCAGAGCCAGGAGGTGCTGCCATGATGCTGTCTTGCTGCCCTCTCACCTTCTCCCATCTGAAAAGAGAGGAGGACACAAAGTGAATGTGCCTTTGCTGCTGCGGGTGGCTGGGGGCTTGGTCCAGTATGGTCTAGTGCATTGTTTAGGGGTGCTGTGGTGAGTAGCACAAGTGTATACTAGATGTTCATAGCCTTATCTGGGCTTCATCTGACAGTTGCTGTGGCTGTTGCCCAGCTGGAAATGGTGCTGGTCACCCAAAGCAGTTTGCATAGCTGAGAGCGGGCAGACCAGGCAGATTTCCTCCCAAAAGTGCATGTGACAACCATAAAACAATTAATTGGGCAATGTGCAGCCAAGGGTCAGGAATTTGCCTCCCATGAAACCACTGTGTAACGTGGACAGGGCTATGGCAGAATATAGCAGTTGATGGTGTCATTTACTCTCCTCTCATTGGGAATTTGAATGTGTATAGAGGTGCAGATTACCTCCGCCTGGTGCTCTTTGTGTTTGCTCTTTAGCAAATCCTTCCAGTGTCTTTCAAAACTGGAGTATCCCCTTTTCAGAGGTGACACCTGAGTCTGTCAGATGCAGGCTGAATCTCATATAAAGGTTTTGGATTTGGCCCAGTCTGGAAGAATGCAGAGGACTCCCTGGATTCCAGAGCAGTGGATGAGTCAGCTCTTCTGCCTGATGTTCCATGACAAAAAAAAAGGACTGTCTTTTGAAAGTATCCTTTATGTGTACATTGCTGCCAGAGCATCACTTCCTATTATCTGTAATGAGATTTTCTGTCCCTGTGCCTGTTAATTGCTTACCTTTGAGAGTGCATTCATAAAGCAACATGACTTAGGAAAAATGCAAAGCTTTTGGAAAGGAAGGCTGCTTTTTGTTCCTGTTCTTTTGCCCAGGAGTTTGAGTATCTCAAGACTCAAAATGAAGGGATTGCCATGGATGGGAGGTTTCACAAGTAGTATGTTCAGCTCACAGAAGGTGAGGCAGGAAGGGGGATGTAGCAGTTACACAGTGTTGCATCTTGTACAAGCGTTTCTGCCCAGGAAGGGCTGAGGGAATGAGGGAAGCGTAACAGAAACTGATACAGAAAGGCTTAGGAACCGAAACCTCCAGTGGAAACAGGACATGAGCTTGAAGTGCAGCATTCCTTTCATGGCAACAGTCTGCGAATGGTATCAGTGGGTTCATGCATGGTCCAGGCTGATAACAGTTTGTCTGATACGGGTGTGGTTTTTATCAGGGTAGGTGGTAAACAGCTGCACAGAACTTAGTCATGCTTATAAAGTCAAATGAGGGCTGCTGTCTCCCAGTTGGCTGGTTCCTGAGCTAGGGTGGAATATCTAAAAGCATCTGAATTGTTTAGAACCACAGCTCTTAGTGATTCTCAGATGAATACTTGCTCCTTCAGTTGTCCAGTTGTTGCTTCTCCCTGGTTGTCTCTACAGTGCTGTAGTTACGTCATGTGGAGAGTAGTGCCAAGGGTCCCTGTAGTAACCTTGCTGTCCAGGATAGGGAATAATGCAGCAATGGAGGGAGGACATTCAGTAGTCACTGTTCTTCATGTGAGTGAGTGTATTTGTAGAGGAAGGGCATAGTGAAGGCTGGCATAGCCACACACCCTTCAGAGGGAATATGTGGAAAGGAAAAGGAAGTTGATGCCAGCCTCAGTTCTGCTACTTGTTTGTATATGGGTAGATCTCCCTGTGAACAGCCCAGGAAAGAAAAGGAACAGAACAGGAAGGTTCAGAGGTGAGATCAGCCCTGAGGAGCTCACTATGGCTGTCCCTAGCCTTGAAGAAGAGCTTGGTCAGCCAAGACCTCAAAACGGGCAGCTGCCAGCATTTCCATGTGCTACCACAGTGTGTGCCTCTGCTCTTCCCACTCAGGGCTGGGTTGTGCAGAAGGGATTGCTCTGGCTATCCCAGGAAGTTCTCCACATTTTCTTCCCAGCAGGGACTTTCCAAACGTAGTGAAAGACACAACTTGTTGAACTTGGGGTAATTCCATGTGTCTGAAGTCCAGAACTTAGATGGAAAGTGCTCTGCTCCTTCTGGAAACTCAGTGAAATTCTTCAGATGAGTTATTCTGAAAGGGGGGGGGGGGAGGAGCAGGGGAGCAGGCTTATTAGAAATCAGGGGCTAAAAAGGTTGGTTTATATCTCCCATGTTTTTCATTCCCACTTATTTGGCCTTGTTCCTTTGAGTGAGCTGAGTTACCCTGTCAGACTTTGCCCAGCTGCATGGGAATCTTCCACACAGCTCAGAAAATACCACTCATTAGCCACACTTTGGTAGTGTCAAGAGAGGGTGAACGTGGGGTGAGCACTCACATTTGCACAGATGCACAGTTACGTGCAAGCGCACACAAAGAGCTTCCAGTTAAAACCTACATGCCCGTCTCTTTTAACAGAGGAAGACAGCCCCAGCTGTGTATACAGCTTGGTGTTTCTCTTTGATCTGTGTTTGTTTCCAGTGTTTCTCATAGACTGGATCCTGGCACTCCTCAGAGCTGCCTGCTCTTTTCCATGTTTGCAGCTGCACAACTGCATCTAAAGAAGCTTGCTGGGGTGCCTGGGATGTAACTGGTTTCAGCAGCTTTGGGTGGGGATCTTCTTTACTTTCTCCTGTCCTTTCCTCCCCAACCTGCACCACATGGGGCTGTTTCATTCTGCTAGTGGAAACTGCCTTGCCAGGTGCCTCAGAATCCTTCACTTTGCCTCCCAGCTCCCACACAAGTGGCATTGCTGCCCTTTCACAGCTCTATGCAGCAGCTACAGCTGCCACTCTGGAGCAGATCTTTTGCTCTGTCACCAGGGTCAGAGCTCAGAGAGGCAAAATTCCCCTTCAGTTTCCAGAGACTGGGCATGCTGCCCCTGCAGCTGGCTTGGGCCCCGTGCCCAAGGGAGGGCAAGAAACTGTACTCTGCACACTTAGGATGTGTTTTGTGAAGCTGTCAGAGATGAGTGCTGCAGGCCTCTCTCAGCCCTTTGGGTCTGTCCCCTTGCCACAAGGCAGGATAAGCTCTGTCTAAACCTTTCCTGACCTGATGCCAATCTGGCATGGCCTTAAAAGCCTTTGGAAGCAGGATTGCCTAGGGAGGCAGTGCAACCTATTGCCCTGATTACCTGCTGGTACCACTAGAAAGTTTGTTCTAACGTTAAACTAAGAGGAAAATTATTTCAGTGCTGTTCTAAGGGAGGAAAAAAAGGCCATCCAAAGTTGTGTGTGTGAAGGGGGGGAGTCCCAAATGCTTGACACAGTAATTGGCTTTCATAGCAAGAATCACTCTGTTAGACCCTAGAAGTATGAGGAATTCTGGCTGGGATAAGCAAATAGAGGAAAACATAGTTACTTTTCCTCATGTGTATGTTTGCCACTTCACCTACCCAGAAAAGCAGCATTGATGCCAAAAGAAGTGTGAAACTGGATGGGAACACTGTGTCTCCAGTGGATATTCTATGTAGTATGACCCTCTTAGGAAATGCGCAGAGCCTGTTCTCTGTGGCATGACCTCCCTTAAACATTTCTTGGCTCAGCAAAGCAGCTTACAGGCTTGGTGTTCACTGGAAGAAAGCACGTTTGGAGGCACACTGCAGTGAAGGGATTGCAAAGGGGGAGAAGAAGAGAAATCTTCTTCCGATGTCATATACTTGAAGGAAACAAGGCCTCTTGAGTCATGAGTGCCTCTTGCAGTTTGAGTTGGGGGGGTGGGGGGGAAGGTTTCTTAGTGATCTCTGAGAAAAATACATGTGGTGGGGAAACAGCAGAGCGGGAAGGGGGTTGTACTGTGCTTTGGGGATGCTGTAAATGGTTAGCAATAGTCAGACTGGAAAGCTGTGGTATAGAAATAGGGGACTTGCATAAGGCCCCTGGGCTGGTTCTCAGGTCTATGCAGGTAGTGCTGCCTTGCACTTGCCCTCAGCCACCCAGGGAAAGCAAATTGCATGAGTTTCTTAAAGGCTTTTTTCTCTAAGGAGCATTTGTTAAAACCATTCTGTTATTTTAAGTACAAAACATGATTAATCTTGCCAGCTCTTGTAATCTCCACTGCATTCCTGGGGTTCTGTGATTCTGAAATCCAGCACCTGGAGTTAAGTGTTTTCTACCCCTGCATAAAAGCAGCGTATGAGCCAGTGTAACCTATGCATTTAAAACACAGAAAGAAGAGGAAGCATCCTATGCAGATGTTTATGTTTGCTTTTTTAAATCATGTGATATCTGAGTTACTCTGGTGTTTGCTTTTTCATGGAGCCTAATTTACATTCTTAAGGACATATGGGATTAACAGTGGGACATCAAAAAGTAAAGGCTTTAAAGAAGTAGGGTTTATGACGGCTTGATTGCAAAGTCAACAATATAACCTTCATCTTGTCGCCCTGATTCTGACTAAACTCCTTCGAACTTCACTGAAGTTCAGTCTTGGGAATTTCTCAGGACGGTAGTAAGAGCAGATCTCAGACAGATTTTGCTGCATATATGGAGGGAGTTACTGATCCATATGGAGAAATGTGGCCATGATAAAGGAGCTGGAGTACCTGCCATATGAAGAAAGACTAAGAAAGCTGGGGCTATTCAACCTGGAGAAGAGAAGCTTCCAGTATCTGAAGGGGGCCTACAAGGATATCGAAGAGGGACTCTTCATCAGGGTCTACAGTGATTGGACAAGGGGTAATGGGTTTAACTTAAACGAGGGAAATTCAGGTTAGATATAAGGAAGAAATTCTTCACTGTGAGGGCGGTGAGGCACTGGAATGGGTTGCCCAAAGAAGTGGTAAATGCTCCATCCTTGGCAGTGTTCAAGGCCGGGTTGGGCACAGCCTTTTGTGACATGGTTTAGTGTGAGGGGTCCCTACCCATGGCAGGGGGTTGCAACTGGATGATCTTAAGGTGATTTCCAACCCAGACCATTCTATGGTTCTATGATTTTGTACTCTGGGCATTATTAACTAGCAGAGAAAGCTGAATTCAATAACTTCCCAAAGTGAGCTGCTCCCTAGGCACTTGAGATACCAGTGTCACTGCTGACCTACAGGAGCACCTGAAAGCCAAGAGTGGATTTAGTTGTGCAGTACTCTGGAGGAATTAGTATTAGCTCCATTTTGTGGCTGAGCAGTGCTTCAGTTCCTCAAGGGATCTACCTGAGGTCACACAAGCTGCCTGCAGACAGGTCTCCTGACTCACTGAAAGGTCTTGTCTGCTGCTTAACTCTTTCCTGCTTGTGGAGGGAGTTGAAATGTCGGCTCCATTTGGTTACTGCTTCACCCTTCCTGAACATACATACAAATTCTGCAAGCTCCTGGCTAGCACAGCACTAGGAAAGTCAAGAAATCTGTCTTCCTGGCTTGACATTTGGCTCTCATGATGAGGAAGCTCAGTTCAGTCTCTCCCCAGGTGAATGGCTTATGGTGAAATGTGTGTATATACATATATATATGTATATATTCTGTTTTCTTTGTTTGGGATTTGGTTGTTTGCTTTTTTTTTCTTAATTATCAGTATTTTTTAACACTGGTGATTTTTGAAACCAGTAAGGAGTGATCCTGGGATGGGACACTCTGTAGAAAATACCTGATGATGAAGCAGTAATTCACCTTGCTTAAATGCATAAAACCCTGTGGGTGAGATAAACGTGCCAAAATAACAGGGAAGAAGGGGTTGTGATTGAGATTATAATGCAGTGTAACTGCAGGTATTTCTGCAAGCTCTGCTTATTTTCTTAATATTGTCCTAATAGATGAGCAAATGGAAACCACTTTGCACCAAAGCAGAGGACCTGGTGTTCCAGCTCCTCTCTTCTAATTATTTTTCTTTCCAAAGCAAACTGTGAACCTTTCAGTGTCTGATTTGTTCCCGAGTGGGATCCTTACCCTGTTCCCGCTGGCAGAATACAGAGCGAGTAAGCGTAAGGCAGCTAATCCTCCCACAAATGTTAGTTTACTCAACTACAGCTGTTCTTGGTTTGGGGGAATTAAAACTGTGTTCCTTTATGGCATGGCTGACCCAGGCAGGGGTTGCAGTGATCTTTTTCAGCTGATCAGGAGTTCACTAGGTAGAATGTCCTGGGCTCAGTATGATAACTTCTTGAACCCTATTGGAAGCGCTCGGACTTTCGTAGCTGACCTGAAAAAAGCTGAGTAATTTTCATGTCTTATGGATATAGTTTGTCTTTGCTTCCTGTCCAAGGAAATGGTTTCCAAGTGGCCAGTTTCATGCTTTTTAGCTTGTTTGAGGTTTGAGCGGTCTTGCATCTCTTGGCCTTCATATATACCTGAAGGAGAAAAGAAAGTGCGAGGAAGGCATCAAGGGCAGTTAAAGGAAAAGGACAAGACAAGAGGCTTGGTTTGTTGTTGTTGGTTTGATTTTCTAGGTGATGAACCTTACTTCTCCTTGTGTTGATAATGAGCTTGTGTTAGCCCATCAAACCAGCTAAGCAGAAGCAAGATGTTTTTTCACACTCTCTGGTACCTCCCTTCCAAAACCTGTCTTTCCTAGTACCTCTTTCAAACACTTTTTTCTTTCCTGGTACATCTGTATGTATGAGATCAGGCCACGACTCATCTGCTGGCATAATGCTGGGACCTGCTCTGGTTCTTCTGGGTAACATACATAGTTACCTTGAGTTAAAACTGTTGATCACTTAACATTAGCTATCTCTTAGGCTTTTGAAATACAGTATTGCTGTTCTTTGGGTGTAAAACTCCATATCCAGTAGGAAAAAATAATGCTTCAGAAAAATATAAAATAATGATCTAGAAAAATAAAATTAATAGAACTTTTAATTCTCCTTCTTAGGGCTTTTTCCCATACACACATGCTATAGTGACCTTGGCTGGCAATTCTTGCTTTCTGGGGATTTTGAGGTGGAATTACATGCGCTGCTTCCTCTGTTCCAGATGCATGCCCTCTGTACCTGAAGGTACAGTGGATATCCTTAAATATTTCTGACAGCACGGAGCTGTATTAGATGAAGAGCACATACTTTCCTTCTGGAAGAAAAGATTCTGGGTAAACAACTATTTCAAATTGTCACATTCTTTCATTAGGAAGTATGCTTTTCTTCCATGAGTTGAGGAAACTCGAATATAATGCCTAGATGTTCCTGTGGAACGTGCTCTAGTTGGCCCTGCTTTGGCAGGGGGTTGAACTAGATGATCTCCAGAGGTCTCTTCCAACCCTAATGATTCTGTGATTCTGTGGAAAGCAGCGTATGGGGTGGAAAAACTCTGTCCTATCTTAATGAGCAGTACAAAAATCTTTTAGTAGCAGTAGCTTGTCTGTATAATTAAAATATATATTAATGACAAAAATACCTCCTAGTACTAGATCACGGAATCACAGGCTGGTTAGGTTGGAAGGGACCTTAAGATCATAGAATCATGGCATGATTTGGGTTGGAAAGGACCTTAAGATCATCTGGTTCCAATCTGGCCTTGAACACTGCCAGGGATGGTGCAGCCCCAGCTTCTCTGAGCAACCTGTGCCAATGCCTCAATACCCTTATAGTAAAGAACATCTTCCTTTAATCTTAGTCTCCCTTCTGTCAGTTTAAAGTCATTCCCTGTTGTCTTGTCACTAAAGCCCTTGTAAGAAGTCCCTTCCCAGCTTTCTTTAGATCAGAGTGTATTCCTGATATCAACATGTTCCCCACTCATTATTTTTGGCGACAGAAGATATGTTTTCCCAAGTAACAAGTTGGTAGCATTCTGTACTCTTTCACTGATGGACAAATATCTATCTTACAAAGCAAGTGCTTGCTTCTTTCAACTCGTCATTGGCATTAGTACTTTAAAACCTGACTTTTTAGTAGGCACCAAAGTCCAGAGTCTTTTTCAGTAGTATTAGGAAACAACAGAGGCTCTGATCTGAGTTATTATCTATGCCTTTACTGCTGTGACACCCTATGATCCATTCTGCTGTAGCCAGATTACCAGTCCAGGGTCACTTTCTGTTTGCCTGGAGGGAAGCTGCCTGATTACTCAGGTTCTTCAAGTCTCAGTGCAGAGACCAAGGCTGTGCACTATCTTTGGTTCCTCTTTGAGAGACTCTGAGGACTTGGTGGTATAGATCCCAACAGGATTGCTCTTCCCATTGCCTGGCAGTTTTGGAGGCATTTAAAGATTATGGCATGAGAGTATCCCTGCTTCTTAGTGTCTGACTGCAGAAGTCTTGCAGGAGCCTGCAATACCTCCTCATTTCTTTCCAAAGGCACAGTGCTCAGCCAGGAAACCTCTGAACAGAATAACCAAGAATAGCTGGTGAGTTTGGAGAATCTTGGCTATCTCTGCTGCTGACCCAATTCTAGCAGTAAAGCTGAAAATCCCTAGGTCACAGCAAAGCAGATTCCTGCTCCTCTTCGGCAGAGGAACCCCTCTGCAGAGTCCTGATGAATGGCACAGCTGCTTTGCAGGCATATTGGTGGTGTGGAACAGGATGCTGCGCTGCTTGGAGCAGCATCACCAGACGTTGTGGCTGTGAGCACACTGTGTATCCCTAAAAGGATAATTATAATGGGATTAGTGAGGAGGGTGGCACAGGACACCCTTGGCTATTTACAGAGCAGGGCTATTTTTAACCACCTTTTAACAAAGATGGAGTTTTTATTAGGCTGGCCTAGTTGGGGCTTTATAATGAACCAACTTGGATTGCACGTTGCTGTTTACAGCTTGCTTTGCGTGTTTCCCAAGAGTCAAATGCAGGATTGTAACCATATCATACTGCCAGGGTAGCAAAACTCTGATACCTGTGTGTTTGGCAGTGAGCATGATGGAAATGTTGGTGCCAAATGATCTTGTGCAAGACGTACCTGGACGTGACCATACCAACAGCAAACTAGGCTGTGTTTAAGTCAGGAGAATGTGATGTAGTGCATTTATGGCCTGTGGTAGCTGTAGGACTTAGCATGCTGTTATAAACACAGCTCAGCCTAAAAGGGTTTTAGCTGGTGACATTGCATATTGTGCTACAGTAGAGTTCAGTTAAGTATATTTGCCAGGAATTAGAATCCTTCGTGGCTAATGGCCAGGATCAATAATAGTAGATCATCGGTACATAATTGGGGGGGGGGGGGGGTTAACTCTGTTAAATAATAATAGACTCTGCTTCAGAGCATCTGTTGCTGTTTGACGTCTCTTAACTGTCCAAATTTCTCTCAAAGAAAGGCACTGATGGACTGAGAGATCAGTGCTAGATCTGGATGAAAATGAAGGGGCAAGAGAGAATGCTAGGCATTGATTGCTTCCATTCCTCTACTGGGCCGCTGGCCACCTATACTGCTCTCATCACCTTTTCATTGTGAAGCACAGGCTGTTATACTTGGTATTTCTCTACTGAGTTGAAGCAGTCTGTCTCACTGATGCCTCTGAAGATCAAAGGGGTTAGGAAAGGATGAGAAGTCATGTTACTAAGCAGCTGTGAGTTCATTCTGGAGGAGGCACCTTCCAAAATGGTATCATTTTTATTAGTGAGAGCATCTGTATTGTAATTTTTTTGCTATTCCTTTAAGCATCCTAGTTTTGGAAGTCATGGGATTACAGATGGTCTCGTTTATTATTCTTACTTTATTCATTTAAATGAGGCTTCTGTATTCTAGCCCTCAAATTCAAAGAGAAAAACTTGAAGATAGGCAACAAGTAAGACCCAAAGGCCCAGAAGTTCTTGTGTGAATAAAAATAGCCCAGATATATCACTTCAGCTTTGGAATCGTAATGTTGCTTTAGTCTAATTGTTTAGGATCGGCTTGATTTGAGACTTCTAGTGCAGTCATGGGATCTTGTTTAGATGTCAGTGCATTTGACAACTGTATTCTTGGTCCAGGGGGTTCCTAGTGCAGTCTGTCAGAGAAGAGGACAGAAACAGGGCAGGCTGAAGGGTGATGGCTAGTGACAGACAGCAGAGCAAACAGCCCAGCCTTTGCAATGCTGGTCAGAGGAGAGAGTGAAAAGGAAGCAGTAGAAACTCAGTGTGAGATGAGAATAGTCTTACTCCCTTAAGTGCCCTCTGACATAAGAGTAGGAGTCCTTGTCTTTGAGAAGTGTTTGCAGTGCTGTGGCCTTGAATCTTGGAAGTGGAAGCTCTCTCACATGTCCATGTAACTCAAGGTGTTTGTAGGCCAACCCCTGCACTCACTGAACAACTTGAACCTGATTTACACTTCGTGTCCGCACAGTGTAGACAGACTGACCAGCCTTTGGGAGCTAAAGCTAAAAGTGTCTATTCCCATTCTATATTGCAGCCCAGGAGACTCGTGTTCTGCAGGAAAGCCAAATCTTTCATCCACATGTCCCATGTGTCACCAAGGGATTGCAGATTGCCTGATTTCCCCTCCCTCTGTCCCTCTCCTATTTTTGATTTTGGAAAGCCTTGAAGTAGTTACTTTGCCTTCAAAATCATGATGAAATTAGGAGAGCCCTCAATATTATTTGATTCTGAACCTAGAAGCATCTCAGGCAAAGGAGAGACCTTGACATGGAGAGAGGTGGAAAGAGTGTGTCTCCCTCCGGACTGCAATAGTAGGCTAGAAAGACCCATGCTGGAACAGAGCAATGGTGGCAGCAGACCATTTGGCACAAACTTTGTTGGTCTTGCAGCTTCTGTTTGCCAAGAGCCTGAAGCTTTTCTAGAGCTGAAATCAGCGGAGTCTTCCCATCTAGAAGAGCTAGGGGTGTGTTCCTATGGGGTGCATATGCCAGCTCTGCACGGGAAGGCCTGGTGGGGCTTGGGGACAGTCAGGGCAGGGGTTTTTGAAGTGTCATAGTTTACAATGGAGAGTATGGGCAGTATGTTTTAAGTTAAAATCCTTGCTTTTCACTTACAGTAAGGCTTGCAGCTTCTATTACAGACTTGAGAAGGGTTTGTGTGCTGTAAAACTCCATCTTTTCCAAGTATTCCAGTTGTTTGGCAAAAGACTTCCTTTGCCAGTGTACCTTGTTTTGGGTTTGTGACTGAGGTGTCCTTTGGACAAAATACTGCTGTTGCAGAGCTCATCAATTCATTGCTGTCTGTATTTCACTTCTACTTATGGGCTTGAATCAGGATGCTGCTTTCTGAAGCACTGTGCTACCTGTTATCTCCCTGTCATGTAGCTTGTCACCTGGCAGAGGTGCCTTGATTTGTGTGGCTTTGAAAAGCTGCATTGCCGTCTTTTTGAGTTCTTATTACTATTATTTGTCTTACTGTTGTTTAATCATGGGCCTCTTCATTTGTGGTTTGCTTTTCATCTGCCCTTGATTGGAGAATACAGTTGGTGCGTGCTCATCTTTAACTTCTGCAAACAGATCTGGCATGATTAAGATCAGGCTGAAAATTGTGCCTATAGAACTTTTTTGTTCCTTTAAATTTGTATTTATATCACATTGTCAACTTTGTTTATTGTCAGGCCTAAATTTTCATTTCTTTGTTTATTTTAAATGATAGAAAAGCTTGAAAAAATGCAAAGATCTGAAGGTTTATTTTTTTTCCAATTACTTTTTCATGGTACATTTTATTAGCATTTGGAATACAAATACTCTCACATGCCAGGAAACCATCAGTAGAAATTGACTGGAAACAGAGGCAATGACCAAGTATCTCCTTCAGCCAGGAGCAAATGCAGAAAAACAAATAAACCTGAGAAGAGACCTGATTTACAATCAGAAAGCAAGGCTTGTCCCGAATGATTTCACAGCTCAGGTGGAGAATATTAACTTTTAGGTGCATATTTCTGAACCAGGTTACTTTTCATGCATGTGTCTTGTCTGTGGTGTCCTGTGGAACCTCAGTGAGTTATGTGTCTGTTGCAGGCTGGCTGGGCGCCGCTTGCATAATGCTCTGCAGCAAAGCAGCACTACTTGGTCCCCAGCACCTCCCCATCCAGGTGCTTGGCACATCACTGAAGACAAGTGTTCAGTGAAACAGGGGGCAGATATTGCAGAGAGGGCTGGGCTGGGGGCTGCATATGAGAGCAAGGAGATCAAGTCAGATGATGGCTGTTAAGAGATAACCTCACCTCTGACCTGCAAATTGCCTTTAGAAGGAATCCATTATTTTCCCCCATTTTCCCTGCCCTGTGGTTTTTGCATGTGTTTCTCATTACTTTTATCACAAAATCGTACTCATCCAGTGAATTATTGATGTAGGGTCACTTGTATTTCTCCAGGAACTGCTTTCTTTAACCAGTGATTTCCTCCTGAATTTTTTAAGTAATCTGTTAATTCTGAAATCCAAACAAGGTTGGTGGTTTCTAATTTCAGGGTTAAATTGAACTCGACTTTGAAAAGGTGTAGAGGGAAGAGGAGGAGAGCAGAGGGGAAGGATGATAATGTCCTTTTCCATGTTGGGATCTACCTTCTGCTGGTTCTTTTGGCACTGCATTTGGTTTGGTTCTGGCTCTTAACATCTCGTAGAGATCAAGTGTCTGATTTAGCCTCACGGAACATGGGCATATTCCTAATGTTAAGCACATGCTTAAATTCACTGTTGAATTCAAGCCCTGTGGACCTGCAGGCGTAGTACAAAAATATCTGGGAAGTGCTTTTCTTTTCCCTCAGATGCTCCCTTCCTTCAACATACAAAAATCAGAATTCAGCATTTTGAAGAGCTGCTGGGGGCGACTGGGTCATTTCCTGCTGGGAGGGAGGCTTCGTCTTATAAAGATGGGAAAAGAGTGTGTGTGTGTCTGTGTGTGTGTTCGTGCATGTGTGTGTTTTGCAGATGTTCAGGCCTTGATTCAGCAAAGCCTATCAGCGGCGTCTGACTAGGGGATAGTGCTGAATCTGGTAAACCTGCTCCTTCATTGCCGAGTGTGCACATGTGGACTGGCTTTTTAGCACAGAAAGTGTCTGCTCTCAGTTCCCATTACTTCTGTCCATGGTGGAAGCTGGAAAAACGCCCCACAAACCCAAAACCTGTCCTAGCAGAGAAGCTGCAGTCTCTGCAGGGATGTTGATGTTCAGGGATGGCTCCATGGTGGTCTTGTCTGCAGCCATTGCTACAACACTCAGAAGAAGAGAATGGATCCGAGCAGGAGGACTCACTCAAACACAGGGTGCACCAAGGTTTGGCTGAGACCACCAGGATCCAGGGAGGGAAACTGCTTGTGTCCTTCCAGCCCTAGGCTGGCTCTTGCAAGGGGCTCCTGAGGCTTTAAGGGTAGGTGGGTTTCCAGCCTCTGTGCTTTGTAACCAGCAGACACAAGGCTTGGAGGGAGATTGGTGGCTTCCTAGCCAGCTTGTTGTGGTGCAGGGTGGTAGGCTAGGTTGGTTCCTACCCCAAAGCCCTCAAAAATATCCTCAGAGGAGTGGGGGAAGGAGAGGGTTTGTGTTTTCAGCACTCACACCATTTTCTGCACTGCAGTTTTGATCCAGGCAAAAGGGAGCCCAGTTCCTGCAGTGGGATTTGAGTGCATGTTGTACAGGGAGACAGCTGAAGCTATGAGCAAAAAGCGTGCATAAGTAAAGGCTTCCTCCCTGTGCTTTATATAATCACAGTAGATGACGTCATTGGGAAAGGAGAGGAGAGCAGGCTGTGAAATTACAGCCCTCTGCAGCCAGGCAGAGCCAAGTGCAAGGAAGGACTGCACAGAGCAAGGACCAGGCTCATCTCTGAGAGGGGTCAGGACCAAGGGCCAGGGGGTCAGGCTTGCAGGGGAGCCATGGGATAGAAGTAGATAACCTAAATTCAGTCAGAAGCTCTCACACAGGCACAAAGGGAAAGGGGGAGAACAGCAAGCGCCCAGTGGGCAGCGGTGGGGCAGCCACTGCAGGGGCCAGCACCACCTTCTTCCACATGCAGCCACCTATAGCTTGTTGTGGATCAGCTGGCAGGGCTATGGGGCTGCTGGTTTAGGAGCTGATATATGTTCTTCACCCAAAGCAGCTCCTGGAAGAGAAGAGAGGGTATCCTTGTTCTGTTTGCCATCCGCACCACTTGGGAGCTTGCTTCTAGGCTCTTCCTGGCCCATCAAGGGGGAAAGCAGAAGGGGCAGAGGGACTCTGTCCTAGCCAGAGTTGCCTGGTGGAACAGAATAGAATTAGAGGTATGTGTTACACTCTGGTTTTCTGAAGCCTCTCAGGTGCTTTGCTCTACTTCTGGCCACCCTGATGCCCCACATGGTAGTCTGAAACAGGAGATTTCCCTCTCATCAGGCAGAGCAGGAGTGGGGCACCAGAATGATCTGCTAAAAAGGAGAGCTCCTTCCTTTCAAATGCTCCATGGATTTCTTCTTTAGAACATATAGCGCCTACTGTGTGCTCAGGATGATGTTGTGAAGCCTGTTTTTTTCCAAGGATGCTTATGCAGGAGAAAGGGCTCCAGCTTCTCCCACCTCCCTTGCAGCAAGTGTGCAAAGGCTTCTGCTGCAGCTGAAACTGGAATTCACCTTCTGTCATCCTCTGTATTCCCTGGGATCAAAGCGGTGAGAGGGAACAGCCTTTTGTGCCAAGCCTGAGTTGTTTCTCTGTTATATAACAATATGGGCGTTTAGACTTGTTTTTCCAGATATTGGCAGATGCATCAAATATTGGCATAATCCAGTGGTTTATATGGAAAGCCGTCTGGCTCTGTCTGGAGCCTGCACAATGCTGGTATTTTCATTACATACAAGAGCCTGCAGCGTTGTCAAAGCCACGTTGCAACAGAGTCCAGGTAAACAAGGGGGAAAGACATTTGGATCATGGTCTGACCTGTGGGATTACAGCTGTCCAAGTACAGCTTCAGGACTTGATAAGAAAGATTAATAGGTGATTGCTTTCTCTCTCAAATGGAGTTTTAGCTAAATTTATTGTGGTACTTTTGAGCTCTGGAGTTGTATTTTGGGTTTTACTGAAGCCACCTATCAGTGTGTCAGACCTGCCTATGTGCTTTAAGAACCCATCGTGGTCCACTTGGGCTGTGGAAGTTGAAGGAGGTCAGGGTCTGTGACTGGGATAGGTTTTAAAAATGCAAAGACAAAGTATTGAACACTGCACAGGGGAAGCTGTATGATTTGATCTCTGAATGATAGAATCACAGAACTGTTTGTGTTGGAGGGGACCTTAAAGATCATCCAGCTCCAACCCTCTGCCAGGGACAGGGACACCTTCCGCTAGAGCAGGTTGCTCCAAGCCTTGTCCAACCTGGCCTTGAACACTGCCAGGGATGGGGAAGCCACAGCTTCTCTGGGCACGCTGTGTCAGTGCTTCAGCACCCTCACAGTGATGAATTTCTTCCTCAGGAAAGCAGCATGCTGGCGTGCCAGGATTGTTTGGGCTTTGCTCTTTGCTATCCCATTTCCCAGGTCCAGTAGCTCCTGAGCCGGTGATGACTGCTGGTTGAAGGGCCTGTCTGTCCCTGCTCTGCACCAGCCTGTGCACTGAGGCTGGCCCACTGCTGTGTGCTGATGTAAAGCCCTGTGTGTTTCCCTCTGTGAGCTGTGGCTAGAGATGCAAACACATTTGAGGTTTGCAGTGGCTCAGCTCTGAGTACAAAATAAGGGGAAAATCCAAGAGCAGCATAGAAGTGATTGCTTTAGTCAAACCTATTCCAAACCATCCTCTGCTCAGCCAATGCAACCTAGACATGCAGTGTACTCCTTGCCCGAGCTGTGCTATCTGCTTATCAGCTCACACCCTGTGTCACAGATGGACGTCTCCTGCTGATGCCTGGTGATGGCTTCTGCCATCACCCTTGCTGCAGGCATTTGATGACTAGCCAACAGAGCTTAAAACCATCTGTGTGAGCCTGGGGCAGTCTTCTGGGCTTTGAGATCCAATGTGAGGATCCAGAACTAGAGGAATGTCCCCTTTGAAGCCCTGTGTGCCAGGGAAGTAACTGTGTTCTCACAAGCTCAGACCCTCTGACTGCTTTGTCCTCTCCTTGCCCTTGTCAGGGCCTGCACAGTTCAGTAACCTTTAATTCACTGTGGTTCCAGGGCATAGTGGGAAGTGTTTTAGAGTGCAGGGTTTTATTACAGGCTGGATCTTTGCATATAGCTTTCAGGTGTTTAACAGTGTTGATCTCATTGGTTCTGTACATGGCTTAGCTTTTGATCCATGCCATACTTTTAACCACATTCCCTGCAATCCAGCCAGTACTCGGTGCTCACTCCTGCTCAGAGCTGATTGCTGGTTCCAGGAATTGCAGTTCCTGGTGCAGCACCTTCCCTGTTTCCTGGTAAAACCTCCAGTGCTGAGACTCAGCCCAAACTTCAGACTCTAGCTGTGTGTCCATTGCACTCTGCATTTAGAAGTGGATTATGGTATGTTTGACAGTGGTTAGATGTTGATTCCCCAAACTTCTTCTTTCCTATTGCACAAATAATTCAGTTTTCTCCATGGGCTCAGTAGCGCAGGAGGAGTCTGTGGTCCCTACCTGTAGCAGATGCTGTGTAGCAAGTCCCCTGTTAGGTGGAACCAGCCCTGCTCCTCAGCCTCTAGATCTTCACACACATCTTTAGATGCATATTTAACCTGGGCTGATCCTGTAGGTGAAGTCTATGGCCAGTGCTTGGACTCGTGCTGTGAAGTGACACGTGCTGCTCTGTGCTGCAGCTCGATGGCTGTGCTCTGACAACTCTTGACTCGGTGACTTGCTTCTGTTGCATAGCCAAAAATGGGTTAAAAATCTACAATGTCTTTGACCACATGATCGTCCTCCTCTTCTGTTCTCTAGCTGCAAGAAGTCAGTGTCCGATCTCTGTGGGATGACATGAAGTACAGTGCCCGTATGAACCAGCAGTGCTTTTTCATTGCTGACACTACTGGTCATCAGGGGATGTTGAGCAAACAGCTGTAATGGGTGCACACAACTCCTGTTGATCAAGCTCTGTGTTTAAAGTGGGCTTCCAGGTAGAATAAAACCTCCCTATGCCACCCATGTGGGTTTGATGTCAGTGGGTTTTGACCTAGAGCAAGCTGAAAAGTAAGAGATGAGATTGAGGTGGCTCTTGGTTTTTCAGTTTGATTTTTGGATTATTTCTCTTTCCCCAGCCCTCCAGTTGTTAATATTTCATGGAAAACACATGTTCTTCAAGGCCCTTGTTGGTTATATGCAGCCCTGTGGCTTGAGACAGAATGATGGTCTCTTCCTAAGGAGTTGTGTAATTGAAGCAGTGAGGAGCTCACAGCTACAGCGCTGCTAGTGAACGCTCCCCTTCACTGACAGTTCATCAGCAAAACCCCTGACCCTTCCACCCTTAATCATCCTTGCTTGTCACTGGCATAATTGCCTGATTACAGACTCCTCTCCCCCACCCCTTTCGAACCGAGGGCAATAGTGAATTTGAAACACAAATGGAAATGAACTGTCCCTGCTCTTGGTTTCTTTTCTGTTCTCCTTTTGCTTCTTCCCGTGCATTGAGATGGATGGGGCTATGATTCAGTTTCTTTGTGACTGAGCAGAGGCTGGGATAGGCTTTCAGAGCCCTTTTGCACCAGTGTTTCTTGCCTGTGAATGGTGGAGCTGATGTCATTGTGTTATTGATTGGGATGACAAGTTTTCACATAAATCATTAATGTCTGTGAAAGAGAGAAGGAGGGGGAAAGGCAACAGACTGGATAGTTTTCCGTAAATCTGCTGTTCATTCCTGCATATGTGAATACAGAGGAGGAGACAGCAGGAACAGACCTTGTGCTTTGCCACTACTGCCTGAACCATTTTCCCCATGACATATATCATAGAATATCACAGAATGGTTTGGGTTGGAAGGGACCTTAAAGATCATCTAGATCTGACTCCTTGCCATTGGCAGGGACATCTTCCACTAGACCAGGTTGCTCTAAGCCCCATCCAGTTTGGCCTTGAACACTACCAGGGATGGGACATCCATGTTTCAGACTTAGGCCCAGGGTGGCATAAGAATGCAATTCTTAGGAGCTACCATCCTCCTAGCTCCTTACTCACAGTAGGGATTGTTTGGGGCTGACCATTTTTTCTTATCAGATCTTCTTAATGTTGTGCAAAAAGACAGTGTTTAGGTCAGTTCATAGGAAATGTCCCAACCAGCAACGCACAAGTGTGCGCAGGGCAACAAAACTGCTTTCACAGAAGTTCTTCTTAGCAGAACAGACAGCAGAATGCTGAGAGAGGGGAAATCCGTGAGGTACTTGAGCCATTTGATGCTGTAAAAAAGCTCATCCTGATGAGTCACATTACCAGTTCAGACAGCAAGAAAATAAACAGTGTCTGTCAGAGGTTAGTAATACTGTGAATATTGGTGGAGCTGGACTGTAAATTAGTGGCAGTGTGTCCTGGTACCTGCGGGAATCTTGTGATGCGTGGGAAGAGGGAAACACGGAAAGTTCCTTGTAGAAGGGAAGTAGAGAAGAAATGACGTTCCCTTTCAGAAAGCAGAGCTCTGATGTTCCTCTCCTCCCCTTGCAGCCGAGCTCACCTCCGCCTGTGTCTAGAACGCTTGAAAGTTCTGATACCGCTAGGACCAGACTGCACCCGGCACACGACGCTTGGGCTGCTCAACAAAGCCAAAGCACATATCAAGGTAAGAGCTGCTTTTCCCACCTGCTTTCAGCCTGGGCTCTTGGGAAGTGCACTTCAGTCACTCGCTGCCTGGAGGTGACTGTTGAAGACTGGCACCTTTAAAAGAAACAAAGGCAAGGAAGCCTTGTCCCCTTGGTTCATCATTTATCATTGCTACAAACTGCATTGTTAGAGAGTCCATAATGAACTGTGTTAACTACAGAAATGATTGATCCGGAGAGCAGGGGCAGGGGGCTTGTTCTCTATTGTCATCATTCATTGGCAGCTGAATATCTTTAAAGAAAAACGTGCGTACTGTTGAATGGCTGTGTTTTGATGGGAAATGTGATGTGCTAGTGACTTTCCACTGCTGAAGCATTTAGCACAAGTCACAAGAGCGTGAGACAGGGCTGGCTTGCTGGGGTTCCACATGTGAACCTGCCAGCTAGCTCAGTGCTCTTCTAGGTTCATGTATGGGAAAGCAAAGCATGGAAAGAAAAATGCAGCATTGTCAGTATTTGGGAGAAGCTGAAGTACTTTGTCACAGGTCAGGATAGCGGAAGGGAGGAGGGGGGTGAAGGGGAAAAAGCGCTGCTTGAAGGGACGGCATTAGCCTGAAATGACTCCTCCTTATGCAATGTGCTTGTTGGAGGAAACAAAGAACAGTGCCCTGGTAGATTTCCCAGCTGTGATCAAAGAAATCTGTCGTAGGTTATGTAAATCGCTTACTGAATAGCAATGTGTTTCTGAGAAAGCCACGAAACCGCGCAGCAAGGAACACACTACTCCCGGGGCACGTTTTTATGTTGCAGCTTATCGTAACAAACCCCAGTATGTTTAGTTAAGGGAGGCCCCTTCGTGGACAGATTTGGTAATGCAAGTGGCTGAATCCACATAGAATGACCCTCAAACCACTGCATTTCCAGTCTTCCCCCCCCGCCCCTCCGAGGCTTTTTATACTAATGTGTATAATTCATCAGGGCTTGGGAGGTGGAGGAGATGTGAGGAGATGGCATGGTTCTTGGGGACTGCAAGGCAGCTTGGTTGAGGGCTCTGTTGCAGCTTAAATCCTTGTGGGCCCTGGGAATGTCTAAAGCAAAGCCAAGTGGCTGAGCAGTGGAGGTGGGAGTGAAGGTGAAAAAGCTGAAACGAATTACTGAGTCATATTTGCTTATGTCAGAAACTTGAAGAGGCTGAGAGAAGAAGCCAACACCAGCTTGAGAACCTGGAACGAGAACAAAGATTCCTAAAGAGAAGACTGGAACAACTACAGGGTCCTCAGGAAATAGAGCGAATACGAATGGACAGCATTGGATCTACCATTTCCTCGGATCACTCAGACTCGGAGCGAGGTGAGTGTCACTCAACTTGTTGTTACAAGATGGTAACTGATCACCTGATGGTAAAGTGGAGATATCTGTTGTGCTTTTTGGTCTACTGAATCTCTTGGAAAAACAAAGGGGAAAATATAGGCAGATGCCAGTGGGACTGGAATGCATGTTGCAAAACAGCAGCTAGCTTCTCATTCTGTACTTGGGCCATGGTATAACAAACATGCCATGGTATAACCAGGAACAGAACCAGGCAAATTGTTTGTTAAAATTCCTGGAGTCCTTCTGCACTCCCCCACTTCCCTTTCCCCTCATACTTCCCATAGAGTACATCTCCTCAGTTAAAACTGGATAGAGATGACCTGAATGGCTGACTGAATTATCTTTCTTTAAATACCTCTGCTGTGGTGAGAGGTGTAGGCACAATGGATGATTAATATTTACTGATAGACCCAAAGGTGCTGTATAGTTTGGGTGTGAGTCCATAGTTCAAAAAAAGACCCTTTGGAACATTTCTAAACTGGTTTAGGAGCCAAGATATGTGGTTAACTGGAACTCTGCTTTCTAAGTCTTTCTTAAAAATAACATTTATGTTCTGAAGTCCACTGAGCATCTCTGAGAGTAACCCAAGTCCCCATGGTGGTGCCCTGTAATGCCCTGTATGTTCCCAGCTTTGGGAACACAGTATGAAGCAAGTAGCATGTGTTGGTGTAACTTCATGCTCCATTTCTTCTGTTGCCTGCTGTTTTTGTTTCCAGCACTGGGATACCAGAGCTCCGAAGAAAGAGGTAATGAAACAAGTTCAGTATAGGCTGGCCACACCATATGCTGATAGTGTGGCCAGCATGCTGGAGACCAAGTCCCTAGGAAGAACTCCAAGCTGGTAGCAGGTCTTTCTATAAACCATGTCCACAGCCACAACATTCCAGGGAGATGGCTGGAAGTCTTCCTGCTGGAATGCTGCTTCATCCCTGGGTGGGAGAGCCCCAGCAGCTTGCTGCCTTGAAGGGAGCAGTTGGGTCTGTGGTGCTAACCTGTGTGTGTTTCTCTTATTTTCCTTTTTAGAAGAGATTGAAGTGGACGTTGAAAGCACAGAGTTCTCCCATGGAGAAGTGGACAATATCAGCACAACCAGCATCAGTGACATTGATGATCACAGCAGCTTGCAGAGTATTGGGAGTGACGAGGGTTACTCCAGCGCCAGTGTCAAGCTCTCGTTTGCTTCCTAGAACCAAGTGAGACAACAGTGCAGGGCAAATGATTTCCCTGGGGTGATCACACTGGGGCCTAGATGCCAGTATCCTCTTTCAGAAATGACATATTGCCAGCTAGTCCTGGAGAGACCTGTACATAAAGCTTTTTGGGTAAAGGAAGCCTCCACAGAAACCCACATGTGTTCATTTGGTCATGTTACCGATCCCAATTCTTGCTGGCAAAAAGTTAGACCAAACACCAGTCCCTATGAAGTCAGTGAAATCCATTTGTTTCTGTGGGACCTGGATCTAGACCTTAGTGATGACACACTTCGTTTTGAATTTCTTTGTTTGAAAGAGGATACTAGAGACTCATCCCTCTCTTTCTGTCACAAGATCTGAGAAATGTCAGAATTTCTTCTATTGCATTCAGGTTTAACAACCTAGTTTAGGCCCTTCTGAAGAGCTTTTTGTGGTCCTAAAAGGACCGTGTCCTACAGTCTGTCACAACCCAATGCTGTCGTAATGTACTAGGAAATCCAAGAAGGCTTACGTAGCCTAGGAATAACAATGACAATAATGATTAAGGTCTCATTCTGTGCGCAGAAAGAGAGGGGCTGCAAAGAGAGATGTTCAGGAGAGAACACCATTCAGCTCAGCTTTCTGTTGGACATCATTTAATAAGCAAGTACCTCCGCTGCGGGGCTAAAGCGAGAGGTACACGCTTGTAACCTACCAGCACATCGTGGGCTGTGTCATGCCTCTGGCTGTGACACCGACAGCAGATCTCCCGGTAGGTGTGTGCTCAGGCACACAACCAGCTGAGGACAGAAGGAAACCAGCACACACGAGAGGTGACACGCCAGAAGGTCATGCCCAGATACTGAGCCACTCTGACCTTTTTATTTGAAGAGATTTTTTGATAAACATTTGTAAATGTGTTGGGAGGGAAAACCACCCCAAGTCTGATGCGTCTTTTTAGAGCTTGTCCATATGAAACCTTAGATGTCTTTTATATGAATTTATGCCATGAGAAGATCTCTGTTTCGATGAAGCACTTGACCCAATGAAATGCAAAGATGCTTTTTTTGCCATGCACACAAGGATGAAGGCTGTGCTAGCTGGAAGAGGCCAGGTTTGGTGGGGGTTTGTTTGGATTTCTTTTTAGAATCATTCCCTTTGCTGACTTTTGAAGTTCCAGTCCAGTAGTTAACCTAGTTAAGCTCAGCACGTCTCTCATGTTAATGTACCGTTTTGACTGCACGTCCTGTTCCCAAGGGCCTTGCCATCTTACCTATACAGGTGCTGTTAAGAGCTGTTCTAGCAACTGTTTTCTAATTCTCCTGGAGACGAGCATTCTAACCTGCACTTTGAGGGCTTTGCTTTTGATTTTTGTCTTTTTAATGGCCAGGATTCTTTTGTTTTCCAAGTTTAATAGAGTCCTCACCTATGGCATTGTTTGAAACTTTGTGTATCCTTCAGTAATTTAACTACCCCTCATTACTAAGGAAAAAAAAAAAAGAAAAAGAGGAAAAAAATATACTTTATGAAATTCATAACTTATTGCTGATTTGAATGGGTTGTTAATTTCACTCCTTTAGATTTTATTTTATTGTTTTAGGTAGGATTGGGCAAAAAGAGGTTAAAATACAATAAAAAAAATTAAAGACAACCATATTTAGCAGTGCAGTGGAATTGTGTTTAAATGTTAGCATATGGTCCCCATTAAAGTAGCACTTTAATGCCATTAAACATTTCTGTATCTGATATGAGTCGTGTTCTTCCATCTGGGTCATTTGTGTCACCACAGCCGACTCCTTGTTCTTCTTGTGCCCTTCACTCCTGCAATGGGAAGATCCTGAGTGAGTCTCCTGGAGAATTCTGCGCTGTGATAAGTTGCCTGTGGTTCAATAACCTGATGTTTTCCCTGCTCTCTTCCAAACTGTGTCATCCACTGCAAGAGGCACAACAGTTGCTTGAGTGAGAAATGATCTTCCCATGGCTGCAATGAACGATTTCTGTTTCTTTAGGGCTTTTGAAATTAATTTGCTTACTAACTCTGGATCAGGTTGCTGCTCTTAAAGCTGTTTTCACTTGTGTGTATGTAATCCAGTGCCTCGGTGCATCCAGTTCTTCCTTCCGGAAGGTGACCTGGCAGGAGCGGAAGGCTGTTGCAGGCAGAACTGAGCTCCAGGTTAACAAATGGAGCCTGATGGTTTCCAAAGAAGAGGATTTATGTTTGGGGGCTGTACAATCTCTGGATGACACGTTTGGTTCTGAAAAGTGGGAAAGTTTAGCTCTAGCAAGTGAAGTTACTAATTTTTATTCATATATAATTATTCATTATTATTCTCCTTGGAAGTGTTGACCAGCAGCAGCAGCCCTGGTGCTGAGCAGTTGAACACCAGTGGGTTTATTTATTTATGACCCTTTTCTGTAGCAGTCCCATCACCTCTTCCCTCCTGTAATTTCTGTTGGTTTTAAATAGCAGCTTGGGAAAGAAATACCACAGCAGAGATGCTAAAGTTCAAGGGGTGGGAAATTGCTTTGCTCTCCTGGTTGGTGTGAAACGGGTATGGTTGGAATAAATGTGTCTGAAATGTTTGCTTGTATGCTCTAGGGCCAGTTTGGTATCTCCTACCTTTCCTAGTGTTGTGGACTCAAAGGGATCTTGATGTCAAGTACAAATACAAGGGAGAAAACAGCAGGAGATGAGTTTCCATCACCCACCATCTGCCTGAGCACTCAGCTAGCAGCAGTGGTCCAGGCAGGAAGGCCAGGCATAAATCACAGTTGAGCCATTACAGTAACTTTGAAGACATGCGGTTGATTGCATTCCAGATGAGTATTAACTCAGAGAAGTTACTTTTATACGTACAGGCCAATTCATATGGTTATGCAGGATACCACTTAGATGATCCTGATAGCTCCTCTGCTTGAAAGCACATGAATCTCATGAGCTGTCCCTATTGGGACAAGCCAGAGTAGTCCTGTGTGCCAGGTTTGCTGTAAAGTCCTGTCACTTTTCAGAGTGCCATCAAAGCTTCTACTGGCCACCCTGAAATCTTGTAAAACATTGTTGAGTATCCAAAGGTGCAGATCCAGACCCATGAGGGTCAAGTCTCTCTTCCCCTTTGACAGCTGAGATGGTCTCTCAGTACTGAGCTCTAAGAGATCCCATAGAGCAAGTCAAATTTACAGGGTTTTCCCCAGAAAAGTGCTCACAGAGGCTGTACTGTTTGTTTGGTCCAAATTCTGTCCTTAAAAGAGATCTGTAATAAAAAGAATTGGCTGTTTTCATTCATCCCAAAAGATAAAGGCACTGAAAGCATGTTGGTGTTGGGTTCCCAACTCTGACATTTCTTAATGCACAATGATATGGGATTTGTGCTGCTTCTGAGGCATCACTTTACTCCTCCACAAGCAGAGAGTAAAGTGAAGCACTTCACCCCTGGTCCTCTGTGGCCTGGGGCTCTACCAACCACATTACCTATAGTTTCACCCAGAGAAACACTTACTTTTAATGGGTGGCAGTTTGGGGTGGAATTACATTTTCCTTTCATCTTTGCCAAATTGTTTGAGGGTTCTTTTATGGCTTGTTTTATGTGTGCCATTGTTTTTCTCTTTTATAGAGTAACAGAAGTGCTACATCTATTTTCTGCTTCATTTTAGAGGGATATGGTGACTTTTCCTGTAAGAACCAGAACTCGATGTCCTTGAGCAGCTTGCCCACATAGTAGACACACATGCCTCAGCTCCCTTCGAAGCTCACTCCATCAAGCCTTCCCTCTGTAAATTAGATTCTTGGTGCATCCTTTTGCTATGGAAAAACCCATTACAAAACCCATTCCAGTACTTACTTACTTGCTTTCCTTCTCCTGGCACAAGCATATTACAGCATGTCATCTCATGTCAGCAGCCATGGTGGCAGTGACTCTGTGGCTGCATTTGTCACAGTTATGCTGTTGTCCCTTGAAGGACACTGTAATGTCTGTTCCATTAGAGACATGTCATGCTGAAGGTGGCCTCAAATCCATCTGCCTCAAGAAATCTGTAGGTCAATAGCAAAGGGGTTAACTGGACAGAGCTGCTTTATTCCAGGGGCTGTGCTTGTGTTTTCCTTTGCTTTGTTTGCTACCATCTATTTCCAGGCTGTGAGCTCCTGCTCCTCAGCTCCCTGTCCTCTGGTACTTGTTGCTGTCTGTTTGTGGTCTGTGTTTCTGTGTTGCCCTTTTGAAATGGATGAAACATCTGGCTTCAGTGGATGGGTTATCTATCGTGTGCACTAATTAGTAATTTATTAGGTTTTTCACTCTCAGCATCATAAGCTTTTCTTGTTGCATATTTTTGGGCACCAGCCATTGAAAAGAAACACGGGGTCACTTCCTGGAAGAGAATGGTAAAACCCAGGACTTCATTCTGCTATTAGGGAGGTGATGATAATAAAAAAGATGTCTATAAATAACAGCTTAAAGTCTGCTGGTTTTCCTGGGGCTTCATCCCACGGATTCTCTGGTAAGTGATAAGTTCTGTGACCTGACAGTGACTGAAACTCTTCCATGTCTGTGATAGTCTCTGGGCTGTCCTGAGGAGCCTGTAGGAAAGAAGAGGGCGTCCTCCTTCCTCTCTGCTCACCATTTACACAAAGTATCTGAAAAGTATCACTATGCCTCCTAGTTTCCTTGGAATTGGCCCGCAGACCTGACTGATGTTTGGGAGGATGAACACAGGAGGCTAATTGCACAGACCCTGGCTTCTCTGCTAATTTCCTTCTGAAATGTGTGCTAATCCCTGTTGGGCAGAAGCAGAAATAAGGAGTCTTACATGTAGTGGTACTAAGTGCACAGTAGTTATGGTTTCTGATTCATACAAGTTGTCTTCAAAACGTTCTCTCTGCTGTGGCTTGGCCCACTCAAGCCACACTGGTGCGTCTCTGTGTCCTGGTTTCTTCCAGGTAAGGCAGGGTTTAACCTGGGCTGTGTGAGCTCCAGGGAGGCTGGTACACCCGCAGCGACTTGCTGTGCTTTCATTTCTCTTCAGGAACAGTCCAGCCTGTGACAGACTGTGTATTGTTATTGCTACAGCAAGGGATGAGCACGTGCAGTGCACATCGGCTATTGTATTGTATTAAGTCTCCTTCACCAAAGACTTTTTTAAAACGAAAGAGCAGGTGGAGTTAAGAAAAGGCTTCCTGAAAACTTCAGTTCTACCCACTTCAGTGTGGTTCAGTTCTAACTTCAGGATGGGCCTTTGGGTAGGGAAAGGGATGCAGTAGTGCTGTACCAAGTGATGGGTGACATCTCTCCACAGATAGCTGTCAGTGCTACAGGGCCATCACCTTTGTCATGTCACATCACTGCTGTGACTTGTCTCTGCAGGCTGCAGTACAAACTTCTAAACATATCAGATTATTTTACTCTTGAAAGCTTTTGTATGCACCCCAACAGCAGTGAAGATGAGGGCTCAGATACCACCTACTCCACCTTGCAGTGGGTACAAAGTAGTTTTGGTTCACCTTTGAGTATTGCACTCTCTCTGGCAGGTTCCATACTTACATGTCCCAGGTTACTTGCTACCCTACCACCACATACAATTCCACTTTACCAAATATATCCAGCAGATTTTAAACACTTTATTTAATAAAAGTTAAACATACAAAACTGAAATTAACACACTTTGTATTCATAAAAATCAACTTCTCCCATTATAGGGAGAACCTTTTTCTATGTATGGATTCTAAACTACCAGTTGTAGAGTTTAGCTTGAGTTGTGACTCAGGTAACTGATGGACATTTCCACCAATCAGTGCATCAACGATTGCTGACGTGACCTGATCTAGTTAACAAATTACAAAATGAGCTACATTAACATAATATACAGGGAAATAATGGTCAGGGTTAATGGACAAGAACCACCTTTGAATTCTCTAACGGGGGGGAGGAAATAGCTGATGTACTCGTGTCCATTAACTCAGCCCTAGATTTTACAAAAATAATATCTACATTGTGTACAGGGCTATCCATTAACTCCTTTAAACACATTACAGGTTCAGAGATGGCACCACTACCGTGAGAGACAAGTAACAGAGGAAAGCAAATCACAGAGAAAATACAAGAAAGCAAGAGCTTTTACACGTTTCCTGAATGAAATGGAAGGGGCTGAGCAGCACTGTACTACAGCTGAAGTCACAATGAGCACTAGGGCCAGTCAGTTAAGGACAGATACTTCAGACTAACCTTTACTAGCTCACAACTCGCTAAGTGGGATCTACACAGCCATATCTGCTGTGCTGCTGTTCAGAGGGACGGGATGGAGGAGGCACAGACTGTGCTTCAGGTCAGCAAGCAGCAAACCCAGGAGATCCACAAGCAGGGAGCACAACCACGGCTGTTCTCCAATGCCCTGATCCTCAGGGAGGAGTAATCTTTACAAGTACAGTTCTCTTGGAATTGGAGTCTAAATACCTTCCTATGGTTTTCCGGTCACATTTCCATAACCTTTCAATAACCTCCTATAAAGTCTGATGAGTACTTAAAAAGAAAGACAAAAAACCCAAACCAACTCTTTCCTCTGCATAACTCCTAGTGGAGGGAATCAAAACTGGAATTCAAGTCAGATTTATTGTTTCTAGCACGTGAATCACCATTAGTAATAAAGATCCTATTGGCCCTGTCCTGCCCTCATTTACAGCTGTACAAACCGAACCTCAGTGGCTTGTAAGGCAGTGATTTAGCGCTTCCTTAGCAATTCCATGGGATGTGCATGCTCTGATGGAGCCCAGCTTAGCGCTCTCTCCCAGAGCTGTGGAGCTCTGTAGCACTGAGCTCATTGGTGTGACTGCAAGAACAAGGGAAGCTGTTGGGTGCCATTTTCCTACCACCACTTCTCTTAAGGAAAACAGAATCTCAATACTGGTATGAATAAAAGGTTCCATTTATCAAAGCTGCAGATAACTACTGCTTTCAGAGCAACATATAATAGCAGTTCATGAAAGCATTTACCTGCAGAATGTATTTTTAATGCAGCTACAAAAAGTTTAATGGTAGAGGGGGTCAAATCAATAGCTGGAGATTTAAGGCTTATATCAGCTGAAGCCAAAGTGATGGTGACAGAACGGACTACTTGCAATGTGCCAACAAATAATTTACTTTTAGAAAAATATAATGATAAAAAGATAAGTGTAAAGCCCTGCAGAGATGAAGTTCCACCTTTCCCCTCCCCTGTTACTGAGGCATTAAATGCCTGACATTGTATTTAGAGGTATCTTGATACTGTGTCATAGGTTTGTCTGCGATTCCACATGTTCCGACTCCAACCTTGCCAGTTACACTCTCAGGGGAAGCAAAAATACTCCTCTTCACCTGCAGATGGAAGAAAACATCATTTCTGAGTAATTATTAACTGACTCTTGAAAACAAACCGCAAGCAAGCAATGCTAACCCCCTGAACAACAACTTACTCTACAGCCAGGTACACATTCTAGAAGCTAGTTCATTGTGACATCAGCAAGCAACAGAGCTGGGAGCTTTCTGGCACCCAAGTCCTGTATGTGATCGTGGTACTCGGGACTTTGGGTCAGGCCAGCAGTACATAAAATTCACCTCTTGTGAGACAATCTCTAATAATCATTCATAAGGAAGATGGAAGTTCACCATTATGTCTGGCAGCTCTTGCTCAAGCCATGATAAAAATTAAGTAAGCCTTTAAAGTGTCCTTGCTATCTTTTTTCATAGAATCACAGACTGGTTTGGGCTGGAAGAGACCTTAAAGCTTATCCAGTTCCAACCCCCTGCCACAGGCAGGGTTCCATTAGACCAGGTTGCTCAAAACCCCATCCAACCTGGCCTTGAACACTGCCAGGGATGGGGCAGCCACAGCTTCTCTTGGCACCCTGTGCCAGGGCCTCACTACCCTCACAGTAAAGAACTTCTGCCTAAGAGCTCATCTCAATCGCCCCCGTCAGTTTAGAGCCATTACCCCTTGTGCTATCCCTGCATGCCCCTACAGAAATCCCTCTCTTTCTTGCACTATACTTGCTGTTACAGGGTGTCTTAGTGCTGTGTCTGTCAGCTCATAAGCAGAGTAAGAAGCCAGGCTTGAAGGTTCAGAGAGGCCCTCAAGACCCCTAAGCTCCAGCAGACACAACATGGCAGCTGCCAGTGAGCAGAATTCCAAGCTAAAGGCAAGCTCAGCCCCTTCAGAACACCACTCCTCAAATCACCCAGTACAGAACCAGGCCTTTAAGTGTACACACACTTCAGAATCCCAAAGGTGAACCCCCTTTAAAAACCACCTCCCTCCTCTCCCCATGTACTGCGCAGAAATTTACACCCCACTGTTATTCCCACTCTGACAAAACCAAACTAACCTGGCCTTTTTTGTTTTTAGAGTAGGCTCTGTTGTTAAACTGTTGCCACTTGACTTTCTGGTCCTCTCGTTCCTGTTCAAGTTCTTTAATTCTCTGAGCTTTTTTCAAAGCTTTCTTCTTTTTATACTCTCGTTGCTGGGCTATCATCTCTTTTCTGGAAAAAAGGAAAAAATACATATATTTGTGCCTTTGCCTGTAAAAGGTAAACCCCCTCTAAGACAGACATACACTACAGTTCTCCGTAAGTAAGTAACAGAAAACAGCTTGAGAATACTCTCTACTTCTATAAAAAAAAAAACAAGTCTTCCCATGCATAAGCACTACCTTGCTTATTTTATGCATCTGGCCATAAGAACAGCCACCACCACCTGAATAAGACCATGCCAAAGGCAACGACCATGGGACTGGATGCAGTTCATCTCTGAAAATGAAAATGCACCTATTATCATTTCTACATTTCAGAGGCAGGGTTTGGGAAATTTCAATAGGCCATTTGACTGAAAAGCCCAAACGTTTCTCGAGGTCTGCAGGGCTCTCATGCTACCAAGTACTGGACAAGGACCGAAGGAAAGGAATAATGTTAATTCAGTAAAGACAAGGAAGTTCAAGGAGTTGATCTATGCCCCTCAGAACAATATCTTAGGGAAGGCGTATAACAGACTCTGAAATTATGCTGCCTTTTTCTCCATAAAAGAAACTGGTTTCAGCTCTTAAAAAAACCTTTCTGTGTTAGACACAGAGTAAAGCACATCTTCCTAGTGATGGGGTCAACACAGCTATTCTAATGCAGGGCTGGGGCAGAAGTCCTTCGTACTGGGAAGTATTCTTGTGGTTAGGCAAATCCCAGCTCTGAGCACAGCCTGCACTAGACCTGGGTGGGAACTTGCAGGCTCTCTGCTGTCAGTTACAGATACTAACTTTCTTTTAATCTACCACTTACTTTGTATCTTGAGATGGTATAGTGCGAGTAAAAACAAAGCCCACTGTGTTCTCTTGCCAGGATATATAACACCCATGGTACCAGCCACAATCACCTACCAAATGTTTATATGCCAGATTGATTTAAGATCCTTTGCAAGTAAATATATGAAGATATTTAAAGAGATATGACTTTTTTTTATAGTTAGGGGTGACAGAATCATACAAAGCAGTGTTCAGACTTGCACCTGTGTGCTACTCACTTGGACATGGGTTTGTTGCCACTGTCTTCTTTTGCTTTTCTTCCCTCTTCCACAGGCTTGAGGTTGAACAGGGGTGTAACTTCAGCATTGCCATATCCAGCAAATGTGACTGCAGCTGTTCCATTCTCCTCATCTATTTCTTCAATCTCAGCTTCATAACACCTGTAAAGATATCATGGCTGTAAGCATGTGAGTAAAGCTTTAATACTCAGCCCTTCAACACCTACACTGTCAGCCAGCTAATGGCATTAAATCAAGAATCTGCAAATACCAGTCTTCATTTTCAGGGTCAATACACAAACCAAGAGATTATCTGCTCTAGTGGAAGGTGTCCCTGCCCATGGCAGGGGGTTGGAACCGGATGAGCTTTAAAGGTCCCTTCCAACACAAACCATTCTGTGATATTCTATGATTATTTTCTTAAGGTCAAAGGGGCACAAGTACCAAGGCTGGAATCTGCTGTATTTGACCTTCTCTAGCCAGATGCAGTGGCTTCACAGTTAAAGATGCATGATTAATGCTGGCACAAATCTAATCAGATACCCTGATTTGGTTCTAGCTCTGGCAGGTCATGGCATTAAAAAAGACCCAATAAAATATTTCATCCACAGAATACAGCTGTCAAGGAATGCAGCAAGGGGTTCACCAGAGCAAAGCTTTGGTTCTATTTTTCTTCGTATGAAAAAGAATTAAGAAAAACTGAAGCTTTCAAAACATTCCCTCTTTTAACATTTACAAAATTAGAAGTATTCTTATTGATTTACAATAGAAATTTTGAGATTTGAGGAGAAATCAGCCTGTGTCATATTTATCTGGATGAATAATTTTTGTCAAACTGACCTCATAATGGGGAAGAGGATAAAAAAGTGACATTTCCAAAAAGACTGAAATTGAGTCTAAATTAAAAGCAAAAGGACACATGTAAAGCAAACAGAGGAATAAAAGGAGATGTTTAATAAACAGTATTCAGTTAACATTAGCTAAATTTATTTCTTGTGTGATTTTAGTGGGCCAACATCATCTTGAGTTGAGCTACATGAAAATGCATAGAAACCAAAACTGCATGAGGTACAAAGTGTTAATCCCTGGCTCGTCAGCAAACATTGGTCGCTTAAATAATGCTGCAACAGAAGCAGAGCAGGGGGAAAAGCCATACACTGAAGTCCAGGCAGATCCACTTCAGTGGACATTCTGGCACATGCTTCGTCAGGCTCTAGCCCTCTAACCCAGTGGTCAGAGCAAGAATGCCCTAATGGTGACCTAAATTGGTAAGGTTCAATTTTAAAGTTCTGGTTATTACACAAAAACATTTTACTCACTAGCAATCTGTGACAAAAAAAAACTGTTCACTTTTAGGTTTGTTTTCTACTCAAGACATGAACAGCTATAACTCTGTGCAGTTACTACACTGTTACTTGACAGAAGTTCCTTGAAGAAACTTCTAAGGACTAATGACTGAGACACTAGTCCTGCATAAATAGTGATTTTTTAACAAGCTGCAACAGTTCTTTATTTTTTACCTTTTGCAGTCTGAAAGATAATTTTAGAATGCTTATTTTGAAGATTCTGAAGTCAGAATCTACTGCTTGGCTTCCCAGAGCTTTGCACACTAATGCAATGGGAGACCAGATCCAAAATACTCATTAATTCTCTACTTACATTAGAAATAGCTATTTCATAGCCAAACCCCAGCATTTCCAATTAAACATTCATTTCCAATCAGAGGCATGAACTGAGCTATAGCAAGGATTTTTCTTGATAGCAATCAATTACATATATATGAATGCAATCACAAATTATTAATTACAGATCCCAAAACCTTTATGAAAGAGCTTGCCCTGACAGGTCAGTTCATGAGAGTCCACCATCTATTACATTAGCAAATGGCCATTTACCAAAGCTACCCTACTTTTATAAGGTTAGTGACAAATAGGGCATTTCTAGATATTAAGTCCCCCCATCTCTTTGCTTTCCATTTAACACACTGGCCTTTAATAAAGACAGTACAACAATACCTAATATCATTCATATTTCCTACTTTCTCTTTGCTGTTAGTCACCCTAGGGGCAGTTCAAACTGAATGAAAATCTCTTACCATTGCACTATTTCATGTAACTGTTAGAGAAGTTTTCTACACTTACTGTCCATCCTCACTCCATATTGCCATACACCTATCCCCAACCTTCCAGGAGTGGCTGGGCAGGGCAGAAGCAGAGCTGTCAGAACTTGCAAGAGTTTCTGAAGGTTGTGTTGAAAGGAGATCTTTGGTTAACTCTATGACTTCCTAGAAAAAAAGACAAAAAACCCACAGAGAGTAATTTTTCAGGCTCTGTTACCATGCACTTTTCTACCCAATCTTACTGGTTTGGTTGGTTTGAAGTTATTGAATTCAATTGTAGCTGATGTAAAGTGGACTAAGTTTGGTTTGGTTTTTTTATTCATTTAACTAAACTCCCTCATTGCCAATGTAGATCAACAGATAAGTGGTCCTCACTGTGTTGCAGCGAAGTTACCACTGCCCTCCCCAAAATTTCAACCAGCAGCCTATTATAGCATTTATTTCTAGGTGAATTGTGTATCCACAGGACAAAGACAGAGTTAAGACAGGCTCAATAAAAATCCCCCAAAAAATCATTGGTGTGACTGAACACAGGACAGCTGCCCATGAGGTTTGGTTATTGTGCAAAACAAAGTAATAGCATGTGGCACAGCACTGGAGACAAAATGTGAAAGCATGTAAGACTTCTGTTCTCTCTGCAGCTCCCCGTTTCCTCTATCCTTTCCCCTTTGGGCCTGGCTAGCTATACTATATATAGTAATCTCCAAAACACACAGCAACCACAAGTATAATTGCAGCATTTCTAAGTGATGAAGCATTTTTCAGTTACTCAATAAATACATGCATTGGCTGAACTGAAGCACCCAGAGCCCGGAAGGAAGAGCACCTTTCTAACACTGCTGCTCTGCAAAGGTCTCTCATTTACAGAAAGGATTATAAATGCTAAAGAAATTGATTTCCTCAAGTCATTCTGAGGTAAGTATTTGGTTTTCCTCTACATTCCTTGCCCTTAAGATTCCAGGTCTGGCCTCCCCTTGCTTATCCAGCAAGACAAATAACAGGAGTACACAAAAGCCCCTTCCCAGCTTTCTGTCAATATTATATTCTTATTCTATACAGTCAAGACCACTGGTTTTCACTAGTGTTAAAAGTCAAAGGAGACAGGTAAATGGCCATTTAAACTCTCTGTACAAGGCAAAGCAACTCTGTATTCCTTCAAGAAAAATCCTTCAGTTCGAGTTCATCTCAGCATGAACCATTGCTAATTTAAATGTTTACTGTTGGTCAGGAGAGTAACAGAGGGTTACACACAAGCAATGTTCAACTGAAGCTCAGTGGAGCCTGAACTTTCCTCACAGTTTCACATCTAGTTCAGCTATGGGCATTCAAAGACTAGCTCAGGAAAACACAGTGAAGCAGCCGTTCCTCACATTTCAGGTACCTAAAGGATCACAAGCAGCCCCCAAATAGTAAGTCTCTATCAGCTTACATGCATTTTTATCCAATAAACTATACAACTGGCATGAATGGCCTAACAGTTTTGTTTCTATTGCAGTTGTTAATGCTTGAATTTCCAACACCCGCCTAACAAAAGCACTGCTCTTTGTTTTAGAGGAGCTGCTAGTTAGTAAGTGCAACAGTAAGCACAATCAGCCGCAACTAAGCACAGAAACATGCTTACAATGACTTCTGCTGCTATGGTTTCCATGTTCCATAATGCTACAGCTGAACCAGACTTTGATTATCAATCAAGTTACCTAATTTGAGAGCATTCTACAGAGCCTACAGCATTAGCCTAACTGCCCTCTCAACTGTAAAATCCAAACCTGTCCCTCACATTCAGACAGCTGTACTCTGCAAACTCAAGAAGTATCATGGTTTGAAACAACTATCTTCTCTCAGATCAAACACAGTCCATCAGGCATAAGCTATCTGAAAGCATTTCAGCTACACAGACTACCAGTAACATGAAAACTGTTGGTGTATTCGTTCCACATTCTTAGATGACTTAGTGAACAGCTCGAATCTGAAGTTACAGGAACATCTCCCCAAGATTATTTTATAAGTCACTTAACCAGCAAACTTTGGTAAAAATCTTGCTATGCACACATCAGAGTGCTGAGCACACAAGACAGAAACATGAATTCGAAGCTCTAAAGTCTTTAACAGAGTAACTCCTCCAGCAGAAACCCCAGAGCAAGAGCCAGACTGCCCCAGCAGCTCACAGAGCCACATGGTTGAACATGGCTTGCTGCCACATCCCCGTGATGGGTAGGTGTGACCTGCAGCAAACACTGGATAGAGTTTGCCAAGAGTTTTCCTGACCAACTGGTCTTTGCAAAGCCAGACAGAGCTCTGCACTCCAGAACACAACACCCACAGGTATCATCTCCAATTACACAAGAGGACAACTGCCCTCAATTCTAATTGATACAAAAGGTAATTTTTGGTTCTTGGGTGCCCGGAAGTGCTTCAGTGAAACAAAAAATGAAAAGCTAAGACCTATAAAAATGCCTTCTAGTATTTATTTTAATCTTCTTACTCAGGAATAAGCCAAGGACGTAAAATGCACTAGTGCATCACTACTTAGGGCAATACAGAATGTTTAATTACATAGTAACAATCTTTCTGAACAGACAGAAGGCTGTTTAGTTGGGACACCGAAACCTCAAACCCAGTTTTACTATCATTTGGTTGGCATATATTAAGTCTGCAAAACATTCTGTCATTGTCAAGGTGGAACATATGGATAGCAAACCTTTTGGGGACGGAAGTGTAAAGATCTTCCCCTTTCTGTTCATTCTGTGCAGAAAGCTTTTATAAAAAAGTTTGCAAGTTGTCCTTTCACATCAATGATCTCTGCAGATCAAAGCCGAGGTCGTGTTGGTATCGCAAATATCATCCTATATGGGTTTTGCTGTGCATTTTAGAAATATAAACATATACACATGCTTTTAACAGTGTACAACAAAGGACATTCAGATGATCTATAAAGTGCCTGGCGGGCACAAAGCCTTTGCAATTTAAAAGAAGTTCTAAAGATCACTGATTTGAGGCACTGTTACTATTTTGGCTGAGGCATCATTTTTACTGCTGCTATTTCCATCCCGAACAGTGGTTACGGAAGCTCTTACTGGGGAGATTCATACATATTTAGACCTGATGGCTAAAGCAGTCTACAACAGAAATGAAGCAAACTCTTGCACTCTCAGGACAAGTTTTAACAGTGCTGCTGAGCTTCTTAATATGCCAATGTGTCTTTATGTACATGAGAAGCTTAAAGACCACTTACTTCATTTAAAGTTAGGCCATGGTCTTCCTGTCACCAAATAATACCCTAAGGACCAGAAATGTTTTTTAGCTCTTAAGAATGCGCTATGCCCTAAATGTTCCAAAAACTGCAGGTGGCAAATGAAGAATATGACTCTCTTCCCTTCTTATCTAAAATGCTTAACACAATCAAGGCTGCTTATCTAGAAAGCTTAACACAATCAAGGCTTAAACGTACAAGAAATACAGAACTACATTCTGAAGCTTTTATCACTGCAAATACATGTAATAAACACATCCTGGATCAAATGATTTGACAACTTGAAAAGAAGCAGAAAAGCACAGTGTTAAACCCAACCACCAGGCTTCAGCATAGTAAAAGCAACAACAAAAATGATGACTGAGAAATGCTTTTTAAAAAGAAAGAGACAGTAAACACAGCACTGGCCCATCTTTTACCACTCTGGCTAATGTTTTTAGCAGGAGAGTTTGCTGTATAAATTAGTACATCATTTTTTACTAATCTACAAGGCAGGTTTCAAATAGGCCACAGTTTTTTTTTTTTCAAGTCAGTGCTACCGTAATTGTACCAAACTATGGGAAAAGAAAGCAGTAAACCCAAGTGCATGTTTCTATTGCAATGCAAATGTTTAGGAAAGCTGAAACACCTGCTAAAGACCCTCAAGTCTGAGTTATCCACATTCTCCAGTTCTCACCTGTAAGTCCTTCTTCAGCTTTAGCAGATCTTCATTTTCTGCATTCCCAGACAATGCAGCCTCAACTTGCTGAAGCTGAGCTTTGTAGCTAGCTAACTGCTTAGCAAGGTCTTCCGACATCTGAAAGAAACACACACACGCCGCATCAGAACAACAGTCTTTCCTTCACCTCTTGTGATGCAAGGAAAGTGAAACTGACAACACGGAAAGCAATATCTTTTTAACACTTCAGTAACAGTTAAGCTTGACTACAGACAGCCGCTCACCCTCGACACGGTCTGCCCAACTATTTCCAAGCAGCACCTGAAGCAGAAAGCTTTCATACCCCCCGGCGGGGTCTTTACCACCTTCGGAATCCCCCACATCTCCAACACGGCCGCATAACCCCGTTTCCCCTCCGGCCGCCACCAGCCAGAGCCCTCAAGTTTACAACGGCGGATTTCCTGCTGCCCGCCAACCGGCGCCTCCCAAGAGGCAACCGCCCGGCACAGGGCCTGCCGGCGGCGAGCCTGGCCCGAGCCGGAGCAGCAAGGAGCGGAGCGCAGCCCGCGCCAGCGGACAGGCCCCGACTCAGGCCTAAGCCGAGGCCTAGGCCCAGGCTCCCGCAGAGCGGGAAGGACGCTGCCGGCGGGCGGCAGCGGGAAGGGCGCAGGGGCTGCGATCAGCCGCCGGTACTCACCTCGGCAGGGCCGCGGGGCCCGGGCCGCGCCTGGCCGGGCCGGGGGAAGAAGGAAGGATGGCGGAGCGGCCACTGCGGGTCCCGTCAGGCCGCGGAAGTCTGCTTCGACTCAGCCGGGGGCAGGGGCGGGGCGAGCAGCCAAGGGCCCGGCGCGCCGCGAGACCTCGCGAGAGCGAGCCGTGCCGGTCACGTGGTGGTCGGGAGAGCGGCGGGAACGGCTTCGCTTCATGGGGGGGGGGGGGGAACGGGCAGAGGGGGGCCGGGCCTGATCCTGGAGGATCCGGGGGC
>JASSUY010031240.1:0-11425 GCA_032466535.1 Forpus xanthops | reverse complement strand
ATTTGTGTTATACCTTAGTTACTAAACTGTTCTTATCTCAACCTGTGGGAGTTGCATTCTTTTGATTCTTCTCCCCAACCCCCAGGACTGCGGAAGAAAGAGAGGGGAGTGAGTGAGCAGAACTGTTTGAGGGCCTCAAACTACGACAGTGTTGAAGGAATCAGACACCCAGAAGATTTTATTAAAGATTCAAACATTTATGAAGTGTTCTCTAGAGGTTAGAGCAGGGACCTGATAGTCAAGAGGTACCTTATTTCCCTGCTCTATTGCAAATCTTGGCTGGAGTCAATGGACTACCATATGACTCTATGGCTGCTCCTTAGGCAACCACTTGGCTGCATTAGGAGAGTGCTGCCTAGGCTTATTGTGTGTTGCACAATATTCCATAACCAATGGTAAAAAAAAAAAGCTAGGTTCACAAATCATCCTCTGCCCCACTGGCCCTGCCTTTTCTCTCCTTCTTTTCCCCCTAGAGAGGAAATTTTAATAAGTTTATTTTGTTTCTTTAGAAAACATATTAACAGGTTGCAAGAAGAATGCATTTTCACTTTCAGAAAAAAAGTAAAAGAGAATACAAATATCCTTGTTTTCTTGTAATCCAGATTCTAAGTAGATTTAATGACCTTGTAAGTACTGGACAAAATTAAGTCCTTATGAAACATGTTACAAAGTACCTTTGTAGATCTCATTTTCAATAAAAAAAAAGGTTTAGGTCATGTTGAACAATCTGCTACTTATTAGCACTTTGCCTTCAACAGATCACCTTTCATGGTATAATACTCTGTTTTCATTAAACATGGAATCCAAACTGGCTATATTTTTAGAACTCAAACAAAATATATAACTTATATTGTAAGCACAAAGATAAAGAAACACAAAACATTTAACTGCAAAATTTATATCTTACACAAATCTGTCAGATTCAATACTTTTCTCTAAATACTGTAATCATTACAGGAACAGCTTGTATTTTTTAAATGTGAATTGTTAGGTGTAACAGTTGTTGTTCAGCCAAGAAAGTAAAAAAAGTATAAAAAGAAATAAAAAAAAAAGAAAGAGCAGTAAACAAACATAAGCAGAAATCGCAGACTTTGACAAGTTCAATATGGTCTATATCTCAGAATCATGCACACCTGAGAAGAAAGAATATGAGGTAATGTAAAAAAATCTGCTTATATTTTAACAGATAAAAATGTGATAGGTACCAGTTCTATCCTTTTTTTCTTGAGGTTAAAAAGTCTCCCCTCATCTTCTGTAACAACAGTTACTTTGAGGCATAAAAACCTGAACCTATGCTCACATTTCTTAAAGGCTATTCCAACATATGGATATGTTATTTTTTTGCTGATCATTTACTTCTGAGTGCTTGTAATGGTCCAACTTTTCTTGGAGACTCGTTATATGGAGAAGGAATGGATAAGTAATGGATAAGTAATGTCCTCTTACTTCACCTTTTGCAAAAGTGAGAGAGCTCTACCTTAAAAAGTTCACTGTTCCTTTAAGAGCACTATTTTATTTGCTTTGATCAAGCAGTCCTCCCAGTTGAGTCGTATGCAGGTGGTTGCATTTGCATAGGATGCATTGATATGCACTTGTCGATTGTTGACTGAAAGAACTAGCAGCAGGTGGTGAGATCAATAGTATCTGCCTGAAGACAAGAAGGTTGCAATTCTCCACCACTCTGCCTTGTAAGCGCAACCTGGAAGCAGAAATTGGTACCACTTTCAGTCCTCTATGCTGTACACAGGGGTGAGGAATTTCAAGAACTAGCATTTCTTTCTTATTTCAGTGGTGTACATAGGGTAATTTTTTTTTATGCTGGAATAAGGTCTTGGCAATAGGTGCATGGTCTATTCCATGTTAGTGCACTAACCATGACATAAAAGACTTCCCCAACTTTATTTGTTTTCTGCATCAAGTTATCTCAAAAGTTTTCTGCAAAGGATACATGACAAGTATTGCCATCCTGAATATCCCAGTTGCAGATTGTAGGTCTCTGTCATGGAACCCCCTCAGAGGTACCTAAAACTGACTAGTGGTTTTGAAGATTGGCAATTCTCCTTCCAAAAAGAACAAATATAGGGGGACATTCTCAGTTCTCTACATCCCAGAGGTGAATCACAGCCACTGGAGTCAAAGGGTAATATTTCTAAACCACAGTGAAGATGGAGATTTCAGCAACAGATATCAGCAGTGCTAGCAATAAGAGTAGGCTGAAGAAGATGGCTACACGGGTCCCCCTTCCGACCATTTAGAGTTTTGATCTGAGGCCTACTTCCTCCACCATCCGCAGAGCCCCTCATGCAGCTCGTCCCATGCGACTTTTCAAAGGTGCGTACTTTATACCTAAAGTACACATTATTTCAGATTAGGCTAATCCCAATATCATGTGCAAAGGCATCAATTCTTCTGTGCCTCCACTCTAAACATGTCTCCTTCCTACATCCTGGCAGTATGTTTGCCTCTCTCACACCCACATCTCTCACATCCTACTCATTCTGTGACAGAAAAGACAAGGAATAAACTGCAAAAAACCTCATGATATGTCCTGGGTTAGAAAATAAGCCATTTAAAGGTTAGTAGCTCAGTAGGAAATCAGTTTTAGAGCTCAGACTGGAATAAGTCCTGCACTTCATATTGACCCTTCCTCTTCTTTCTCCATTTTCTATATGATAGCTTTCTGCTCCTCGCCTTGTTTTCCTAACCATTAACACATGCCTTCACATGAGTCATGAAAGTTCAGATTTAACAGAACTATCAAATTTCACTTGCTTACAAACAAATGCTCTTAGAAGAGCAAACAACAGCTTGGACTGATCTATCATTCCTAATTTTATCCCATTATATCACTGGTTTGCTTGTTTTTCTTATCAAGTGCATTAAGGGTCAACAATTCATTGACTAAAATATAATCAATTTATAAAAAAAAATAGAACAGGAATTGAAGGTTATTTCAAATGTTAAATCCTCTATTTAAAAAAATACCTTTTCCAAAGACAGTATTGATATAGCAAAATAAGTCATTTTTTACATATAAATAGCATGCAGAATGTTCAAACTTGAACACTATATTAATGTCTGAGTGACAAAGGTAGATTATTTATATGAAAGATTTCTTCATAGAAAAACAGAATTTTAATTGTCTGTTTCATTCTCAGCAGATTGGAAATGGTTTCTCATCATACTGTGGATTTTAACTGATATATACATACTTGCAAGTGATAATAATACACATTTGGGAAATTATTTCCCTAAATGCTATTCCATTCCAGAATCCTATGTTTTAAGCATGATGTTCAGCATATATTGGAAAGAAGCTTGCAGTTAATATATGGAAACATCATTTGTATTTAATCACACAGTTGGGAGTAGTTATAGTAACTAAGTAGATGCAGGCAGTTTAAAATGCACAGATTGTTACTGCAACCTAGCTTGCCACGGGCACTTTTCCCCTTTGATAGCTCAAGTGCCGAATAAATAAAGTACAATCAATGCACAGAACTGGTCAAAAAAGCTGTGCCATCTAGGTTATGCTGTCAGTCGTGTTAAATAAGGCCATAGAATTTAGCTATGACAGCGTGAAAACAAAGGGCACATGGATAGCTTTCTTACTGCCTTTTGTACATCGTCTCTGGCATCTGGAGGGCGCAGCAGCATTTTCACCAGGCTTAACTGGGCTCCCCTTAATGCCTAGATATTTTTAACAGCAAATGGAATCTGGGCTAGGACATTCACCATGTCATCAAGCATCTGTGTGATACAAGCTGCGTGCACAAGGTCAAAGGTGTGACAGGGTGACTCCTGCACTGGGTCTCACCAAGCAGTTTTTGTTCAGCACCTTTCAGCTCAAACAGTAATAATTCAGGAACTGAGTTTAAAGGACAAATTAAATTAAGCTAGATCCCAGAATGATTTTTATAATGTATCACTCTACAGGCACAGATAAAACAATGGCCAAAATGCAAATGTATAGACCTTTTAGTCTCATTAAATTCATACAAAAAATGTTAGTTTAAGGATGCTGAGGCATAAAATCATAACAACATTTCTCATTAGAAATAATAAAAATGCATGCAGTTCTATGTATATATGGTGTATATGTTTTGATATATGTGTACACACATGCGCATGCAAGAAGGACCTACATAAGAGGAAGAAACTGATTCTGTATTTGTCTGATAACAAACTAATTTGTTGTAAAGCACTTTAATACTGATGGCCCTTGGAGGAAACTGAAGCTAAACAAATGGATCTATACCTGCACAGTAACACACCTAGTTTTTAAAGATTTAATTATTCAAGTTTCCTGCAGCATGTTAAAACACATTTATGCTCACATACTATTGCAGAATTGTTAATACAAAATTTGCTGCCTCCTACATTAACTTTGCACATGATGCTTGTTTTTTCTTCTCGCTTTTTCAAAGGTATAAATGAACTGATTATGTGGAGATCAGTAACATAACTGTACAAAATTAGTTACAAAGAGAAATGTCAGTGTTGATATTCCTGACACAGCCTTTTTAACTCTTGTTATGTCTTAGGCTTGCATATTGGAGATAGAATAATGCAGCAGTCCAAGGTCCCAGGAGGCTTCTATTACTATTGTCTTTTAGATTTTTAGCCTGTGGCCTTGATTGAAAGGAGAGCTTCAATTGGGCATACTCGTTCCTTATTATTAAAAAATGGGCATTGAGGCATGCCTTTGTGTGGAAAAAAAGAAGGAGGAAGAGGGGAGTTTAAAATATTTGCTCTCTGTTCCTGTGTAAAAATTTCTTAGATGGAGTTGGCAATTGATGTTGAAGTAGAGTTAGACAGCCTTTGAAACACCTAGTTCTCTAACATTGTGGAGGATCTAGTTCACTGCAGTTTAGATTCTTAGACAGCATTTTGCTCTTCTGTGATCAAAATGCCTGTTCAGTTTGAAGGGCTTATCATCAGGGTTGAATCCACACAGAGCCTAACCTGAGAACAGTCAAGAAAGGCATACATTTAAAGGGCTTTGATGCTCCATCACATAGCCATTCAGCGGCTATAATGGAAGAGAACTACATGACAAACTTTGGTTGTTCCTGTCATTCATAAATCTTGGTTACATACACCAAGTGTTCCAGATTTCACAGTGAAATTGAGTCAGTATTTCGCTTGGCTGCAGAATGAACTATCACTGCTTTAATTGCACACATTACTTTTCTTTACTGTTACTACTGAGGAACATATATGCTAAAATTATTTTATTTTCAAGATCTTTTTAATATATTTGCACATTTCAGCAGATTGTAATCTACCAGATCACAGGAAGCAGGCTTATTGATGTGTTTTACACCTCTGGTTAAAGAATAAATATGTGCAGGCACTAAAATTTGAGAAGTAAGAAAAAAAAATGTCAGATTTCAAACACTAATATTACATTCAGGATAACTTTTTTCTTACTTGTTCAGAGTTAAGTCCCTTTTAAAACAGTTTGGCAGAGGATTAGGACTTGTAATATATGTCTGGTTGAGGCAATAAAGAGATTAACCAGAAGCTAAGACATTTTTTTTTCCCACTGGCTGCAGCAGCTCCAAGATTTTGTCACATGGTCCAATTTTATAATCTTTAATCAAGAAAAATTAATTTGCATCAAATATAGACAGAAGTACTCCCACACAAGCGATCAGCAAAGCTGTGAGTGCACAGTAAATAAAATAAAGGGTGAACTTTTTTTACAAGGAACATAATCATTCAGATGATGGGCCATTGTCAAACACCACTCTGTTTAATTACTTTCTCAACATCTTCTGATGTATTTCTTGTAACATAGCTCTTTCTTTCACAGTACATTACCCTTTCTTAATGTAAAGGCACATATTATTTCTGTATTGTTATATCTATTTCTCTCTCTGAAATAAACACTACCAACTCATCGCCTCTTCCTTGATTCTCCTTTCTATGGTTGGTTTATTCATTGTTATGTGGCTTCACTCTGGTGAACATGTGTTTTCATATTTTTTAACTTTAATCCTTAATAAAAATTTTTAGCCCTGCATGTTTTCCTCCTCAATTCCTCCCATTTATTCGGTCTATTACTCTTATCAAAACAATTAACAAACATGCATTTATTTTTATTGTTTCAATGAAAAATTAATAGTTACATTATTTTAGCAGAGGAAAAATCCTGTCAAGGAAAAACCTATACAGTTGCTTAATTGACTAAATCTCTCTGAAATGCAAAAGGAAATCTCCAGATGCTCAGGAGCTATAATAATTACCAGGGATGTACAAGCTGTGTCTCTACATTTCCTGAGAATGCAGATATTGACCTTTATTAAAGAAGTCCTGTAGCCTTCTCTTGGTATTAGAATAACTTGTGTGTCCAAATACATGTACTTCACACTTCTGGAAAGCATCCTAGGTGGGAGGCCTCTCATAACCTTCAGAGAGCAGAAGACAGGAGCGGGCACATCCTTCCCTTGTGTTCTCCCTTCTCTCCATGCCCTATCACTCCCTGGAGATGTGACCACAGCTCTCCTCCCCAGCAGTCCTCTGCAAGGACATCAAGATTTCACTGTGCTCTGGTCTTGTGCATTGATGAGAGAGGGTACGGTTCATGGCATGGTGGCAAGGAGTGCCAACAAAACTAACAAGCAGCACCTTAGTAACTTATCATTTCATCCTTAACTTTGATATACTTCCTGGAGACTAATTTCCCTTGAAATGTTTTCTTTCTTAGTAAAAGGTGTCTGCCAGCCAGGCCCTGGCTTGCTGCTGTCCCTCTGCTTCTGGGGATGTGCAGTGGGCGTGGAGCTGAGCTGGGTGAGAACACTGTGGGGCAGAAAAGGTAACGTTGCTATGTGAAACACTGAACCTGGTGAGCTCTCAGCAATAGAACAGCCTCCTGTATAAATGTCTGAGGTTCATGTGCCATCCCTCTTTATCGAAACATATTTGAGGCTGAATCTTGGTTTTCCTTTCATATTGCCTAGATGGTTTCAGTCTGGTTGACGTATTCATCTAACACACATCCATCAGCCTGAGTAATCCTTTAGGTTCTGCCAGTGCAGTGGGTAAATAATCTTGCTAAGCCCCTACTTTTACTGAGATATGAGCAGTGTTAATTGTCTGCTTTTTGCCAGACCTAGCAATATGTTTTCCAGATTCCCTAAAAAGAGTGACTAGTTGGCTCAAAACTTCTCATCTTCCTTCATCACTTCCAGTATTTATTATCCTCTAATTCTCCAGTAATACCTTGGTTCTAAATTAAGTTAGTGAGTCAGTAATTGGCAGTGATCTCTGTAATATTGCAACTGAAATGGTACGGGGACTGAGTTTCTCAATCTCTAGTATATGACCTACATTATATATAGAAGTCAGGTGAGGAATTTTTCCACTTGCAGACTAACCTCCAGGTCCCAGTCTCTGCTGAAGCCTGTCAAGTATTTTCCCCTTGGCCTCAGTGATTTCTGGCTCTCGATCCAAGGTAGTTTGCCATGCAGTTTTTTTTTAGTTCTTATAAGATCTATGGGCTTTACAGTCAAAAATCTGTCTGTAATCGTATTTTCAATCTAATTATATTTAATTATCTGCCTATCTATTATCTGGTAGATAATATTTTAAATCTGCATTGTAAAATTTCTCCATTCTATTTTAGCTACAGCTGTGTTAGCTGTATGGAACAGAGTGTATCAACCTCCTTCATGATACGGTTCTTGCCTGCCTTGCACAGCAGACATTTCCAAATGGCTTGTGGGTTTTTTCAAAGCAAAATATTCATACAAATGCTACCATTTGTAATCTGCTTTGATCTGCAGTACCACATGGGAGTTCCTAAGATCCCATTGTTGATCTACAGGAAAATCATTGTTGAATTTGACCAGTTCACATTGACAGTCACTAGACTTAATGTGAGGAAATCAAAGTACTGTGATACAATAAAGTCACCCATGAGTTGAGTTGTATCTCTCCCTCACAGGGAAACTTAAAAGAGTTGAGAGAGTTTCAGTGATAGTTCATGTCTGTTATGTATGAAAGCAAAATGAGGGGGAAAGAGGTGTTCCCATCTGAAAGGACTTTACAGTATAAAACACCAGTTAAAATACAAATGTTGCTGAATTACAAAGAAATAAAAAGAAATAGGAAATGTCATGGATCAATTTGTTAGTGGTTGTGGAGCTACTGAATAGATCATATAGTCTGGAAAGTTCTTAAGCTTATGAAGTTGTGAATGCTCCATCGCTGGTGTTATTCAAGGCTGGGTTGGACATAGCCTTGGGTGGCATGGTTTAGTGGGAGATGTCCCTGCCCATGGTAGGGGGGTTGGAACTAGATGATCTTAAGGTCCTTTCCAATCCTAACTATTCTATGATTCTATGATCCATGTAACCATGCAGATAAATCATTTCTCCCACCACCTCCCTGGAAAAAAGTGTATTTTCAGCATGATGCATGAGGAAACCTCTTGTATAAAATAATTTCAGGCAAATTATTGCAGGAAGGCTTTTCAAAAAACATTTCAGCACCAAATGGAGAGTGCTGAGGCACAATGGGATCCAATAATATCAGCCAGATGCAAAAATGGAAAACTTTGTAGAGATGTTTGCCATTTATCTAAACATAATTTCCTTGTTCCATAGCTTCCCACATTTCCCTTGCCTTCCAGAGGTGCTATAGGTGATGCTATTTCTCATCTGTAATATACTGCAGCTGCAGAGCAATTAAATAATGCCAAAGAAAGTATGCAGATGAGTGAAACACTTCCACAGTACTAAGAGCTATAGGCTTATAGCCCTATATAGGATATACTTAGCTTGAAACACTCTTAAAACAGAGGATACTCTTAACAGATTGTTCATCAACACATCTGTCACCCCAGCAGACATCACATCTGATGGTTGAGGACTGCCCCTTTAAAACTGACATTTCCTCTCAAGCTAGGTTAGGGGTTACTGCACCCCCTGAGAAAGAAAGGAGTGGAGAGAAACAAATGGTCCAGAGTAGGCATTGCTGGTGGCCCTGCCCCTTAAAGGTAGGCTCAATGAACTGGAGAAGTGTGTAATTAAAACCGATGCAAATGAATGTTTTTCTTTATATTATTTAGCTAATAATGTGTGATTCGTTGCTGTATCTGCTCTTTGCAATTATTTTTAAAAAAGTGGCTGGATGTGCATACTTGGAACTAGATGATCCTAAAGCCATTTCCAATCCTGACCATTCTATGATTCAGTGAATATTTAGTTGTTATCACTATTAAAAACAGTTTTGGATGAGAACCTCAAAGACACTGGTACTGACTGGCATTTGGCAGACACAGGGAGAACCTCAGGTTTGATATATTCATGTGATTCCTGACACATCTAACCACTCTGTAGAGCATCTATCATCATTTCCACTTCTAGTGATCCATAAGGGTGCTAGTGATATAGGCAGCAGTAGCCTGGATAACATAAAGAAGGACTACAGAGTTCTGGGAGAGGTGTTTGGGGCTCTGGAGAGCATACTGTCTTTTTGTCGGTTCTCCAGGATATAGGGTAGGATCTTAAAAAGGCTGGGAGGATTGGCCAGGTTAATAAATGGTTAAAAGGATGGTGCCATAATCAGGGGTTTGAGTACCTAGAATACAGGACTCAATTTAGTAGGCCATGTCTACTAGGGAATGGAGGAGCTGGTCTGACAAAGAAAGGGGAGTGGATTTGGTAGAAGGCTTGCCAGACTGGTCAAAGATGCTTCAAAATAGATGTGCTGAGGGAGAAAGGCATTGTTCCATCCCAACGCACCCAATCACTGGTCAACATCTATAATAAATGTTCCAAGCAGTGTAGAGACACTTCAGCTGCTCCAGCAAATGAGCCAGCTTCAATTGGACCTTTGGCTCAGATGCCTCTATACAAATGCCTGTAGTATGGGGAACAAACAAGAGGAATTGGAGATGTGTGCACATCTACAGGGCTATGATATCACTGGCATCACAGAGACATGGTGGATGGCTACTATAACTGGTGTGTTGGAATGGAAGGCTACAGGCTCTTTAGAGAAGACAGGCCTGGCCGGCAGGGAGAAGGAGTTGCTATTTATGTTAGGGATAGGCTGGAGAGTATGGAACTCTGTCTAGGGACAGGTGCGCAGTCGACAGAGAGTTTGTGGGTCAGGGTTAAAGGGAGAACAGTGATAGGAGACATTATTGTGGGGATCTGTTACAGACTGCCTGATCAAGAGGACTCTATGGATGAAGCACTCTATAGACAGATAGGAATAACCTCATGCTCACAGGCCCTTGTTCTCGAGGGGAACTTCAACCACCCTGATATCTGTTGGAGGGATGGCACAGCCTGACCACAAGCAATCCAGGAAGTTCCTCAGTTGTGTGGAAGACAATTTCCTTCTACAAGTAATAGAGGAGCCGATGAGGAGAGGTGCCATGCTTGCCCTCGTCCTCACCAACAGGGAAGGGCTGATTGGAAATGTGACGCTCCAGGGTAGGCTTGATTGCAGCGACCATGTAATGGTTGAGTTTGAGATCCTCAGGACAGTGAGAAGGGTGTGCAGCAAGCTCACTGCCTTGGACTTCAAGACAGCAGACTTTGACCTCTTCAGGGACCTGCTCAGTAAGATTCCATGGGATATAGCCCTAGAGGGTAAGGGGGGGCAAGACTGTTGGTTGATATTCAGAGATCACCTGCTGCAAGCTCAGGAGTATTGCATCCCAATCAAAAAAAAGTACTGCAGGAGGGCCAGGAGACCTCCTTGGATGGATAAGGAGCTGCTGAGGAAAATTCAAAGGAAAAAAGAGGCTTATAAAAGGTGGACGCAAGGGCAGGCGGCCTGGGAAGAATACAGGGGTGTTGTCTGGGAAGCTAGGGACCAGGTTAAGAAAGCTAAGGCCCAGTTAGAATTAAATTTGGCTAGGGATATTAAGGATAACAGGAAGGGATTCTGTAGGTACATTGAAAATAAAAGACAGGCTAAGGACAATGTGAGCCCTCTTCAGAAGACATCGGGAGAACTGGCTATCCTGAATTTGGAGAAGGCTGAGGTTCTTAATGACTTCTTTGCCTCAGTCTTCACTGGAAAATGTTCTGACCATACCACCCAAGTCATGGAATGCAGACACAGGGGCAGTGAGAATGAAGACCCTGGGCCCACTGTAGCAGAGGATCAGGTTCGAGACCATCTTAGGAACCTGAACGTGCTCAAGTCCATGGGACCTGATGAAATCCATCCACAGGTCCTGAAAGAGCTGGCAGATGAAGTTGTTAAGCTGCTCTCTATCATATTTGAAAAATCTTAGCAATCAAGTGAAGTTCCAGATTACTGGAGAAAGGGAAATACAACCCCCATTTTCAAGAAGGGGAAAATGGATGAGTCGGGGAACAACAGACCAGTCAGCCTCACCTCTGTGCCTGGCAAAATCTTGGAGTGAATTGTCCTGGAAGGCATGCTGAGGCACATG
>JASSUY010031239.1:0-13227 GCA_032466535.1 Forpus xanthops | reverse complement strand
ATCTAGTTTAAAGCATCCTTGACCAGTTTGGCAAGTCTCCTACCAAATCCCCTTTTCCCTTTCTTTGTCAAACCAGCTGTGTATTGTTCTATGTTCTCTGTAGTCCTCAAAAAATACCTTGCTTATTTCAAAGGTTCAAATAGCACATAACATAGTCTCAAAACTACATGAAAAGTCCAAGAAAGAGAAGTTCTAACTTTTTTAGAGCACATTCTGACTTGTTCTTTTCATTATCTGCTTCTTGGAGCTGGGAAAAAACTCTGACCAGAAACTCTTCAAAACTGGAAAGAAAATGAGATTCACCTTTTCTCAGCTGCAACCAAAGTTGTTTCACGTTATTCTCACTGAAAAAAAAGAGATCATAAAGGATTCATTAAGAGAGAACACCTCTCAGGCTGCAGTGAATGTTCACATCATTCTAGGGGGATAGATGCTTCAGGGCATCACTAGTAAGAACACAAAGTTTACTAAAAACAAGGGCTACTTTACAGTTGCCAATTTTACCAGAATGAGGTGGGTGGGAAATGGTGGAAATAACACTTATTCAAAAAAATGCATCACCAGTCTTGTCATAATGAAAGCATTCCAGGATGACTGCCAATCAATCCTTTCCTGTTTTCAGGCAGTTGGGTGAAAAGAAGCACTGATGAGCACTTTAATTATTGGTAAGGATCATTGATGTATTTTTTTTAAGCATTCTTCCTATCTGTCCAGATCCTCTCCCACTTTTGTCCCATGCTTATTTTTCTCTAGACATTCATTGTGATTGATTAGTGAATGTCAGGCCAACGCACAAGAAGCTCTTCAAGCTATTTTTAGCATTCTGTGCTTCAGAATGAGTCATCCTGGTCCTGGAAGTGGTAGTGTTATCATAGTGATCACAACACGCAATTCTGCATCAAGGGAAGAAAAAGTGGAAAAAGGTGAAAAAGCATTCTTTCTTATGGCTAAGTGATGCACTTCAAACTTTGCCAAAAAAAGCAGTCATCGTGCATTGTTTGATTGAAAATCAGTGGCACCTGTGGATTACATGCTAGTATCTATGTTCAAAACCCATGGTATATCAGTGGTTTAATAGTGTGGCTTTTATATGGCACAAACATACGTTTTGTATGCAGAGTATGATACCTTTGCTCTAGGAAACTGTGGTTTAAAGGCATTTTGTAATTTCTGACAGCCAAGAAAAGTATTTTTTAAGCAATCACTGTTACCAAGCAGCCCTTATTCTCATCATTTACCTTGAATTCTATTAAAATCAAATCCAGAGCTGAATCATAATAGGACATACAATCTATTACTGTTGCTGGAAAGACTCACTCATCAAAAACCTTCTTAGCTCCAAGTCAGTCCATCAGATTTGAGAACTGGAATTCATCCTCATCATCAGTCATGCTATCTTTGCATTTAAGTTGGCAGGCTGTTTCACCTTCTGACTGCTGCATCATCTCCTTATTCAAAGTAATCTGCTCCATAAGAAACTGGCTTAAGAATTAGAAATCATACACATTAGCATTTTCAGAACTTACAATAAGAAACAATGTCATTTAAGAGCAAAATACTGAAGATCACATTTTACAATAACTACAATTTGTGATGGAAAAACCTACACTTGTTTACAAGAAAAGAGATTAGAATGAAACAACAAAAGAATGAAGCATGGCAAGAAGATTTCTGAGTTCTATTTCTGACTTTCACCCCAGTTTAATGTCTAACCTTCAATAACTCACAGAACATTCACAAACATACTGAAAAATTACAGTCTTCCATAAACAAAAGACATAAATTGCAGCAACAATATAACCTTTATAGAGGTTGTGGCCTTATTGGTATGCTTAAGTAGAATGAGAAATCTAAAATAATCACAGATCTAGTACTTATAAAATGCACCTTTTATTTTAATATTCCTTTTACTGCATGACCAAATGGACACCTCAAATTCCTGTATAAACTTCATGTAGAAAGCTTCATTTTATTAACACTAATTTCCCTCCATTTGACTGACATGCATTTTAATTCTAGAGTAGTTTTTTCCATCTATTTTGGATATTTCTCTTAACAAAAAGTCTGGATTATAGAGATGTGGTAGGATGAATGTAATGTTGCAATGGAAGGATACAGACTCTTTAGGAAGGACAGGAAAGAAGACAAGAAAGGAGAGTTGTTCCTTATGTGAGAGAGCAACTGGAATGTATGGAGCTCTGCGTGGGGATAGAAGAGGAGCTGATGGAAAACTTATGCATTAGGACTAAAGAGCGGACAGACAAAGAGGAATATATAGTGAGAGTCTATTACAGGCCACCTGACCAGGAAGAACAAATGGATGAGCCTTCAACAAACTGATAGGAACAGCCTCATGCTTGCAGGTCCTCGTCCCCATGGTGGCCTTCAGACACCCTGATATTTATTGGATGGACAGTGCAGCAGGACATAAGCAAACCAAGAGGTCCTTGGAGTGCACTGATTATAACTTCCTCCTGAGAAAAGGCGCTCTACTGGATCCCATACCCACCCACAAGGAGGGTCTTGCTAAGGATACGAAAGTCTTGGCTGCAATGACCATGAGATGGTGGAGCTCAGAATCTGGAGGGCAGGGAGGAGCATGAAAAACAAGCTCATAACCCTGGGTTTTGGGAGAGCAGACTTCAGCTTTTTCAAGTGCCTGCTTGCAAGAGTCCCTTGGGATAAGGCCCTAGAGGAAAGAGGGGCCCAAGAATGCTAGTTAATATTCAAGGATCACCTCCTCCAAGCTCAACAGAGCTCCATCCTGCTGCTGTTTCTGTGCTGCTGTACTGGACAAACTGGAACTCTAGTGTAAACTCAAGTCAAAGGGATTGTGACCTGTGGATGAGTCCACATGGGAGAAAGACACCCTGAAGCGTCTGTTACCATGGGTAAGTCCAAATCAGGTACAGCTAGAAGCATTTACATCTGTAGCTGTGGTTATGTCTGTGGCACTACATCAGAGTCATAAGAGACTTTCTTGAAAGTCTCAGCAAGTTTTCACTAGTCACAATGTTACTTTGTATTTGCTCTAGTAAATGTTGAGAATACTATAGAAAAATTAATTATAAGAAATAACTACGGACTAACAAATGAGTTGATTCAGTTTCAATTAAACATGAAGCTAAGCAAGAACAGTTATTATTGAAGTCAACTGTGCTGAAGCTTTCAAGTGAATTAACAAACAGGTAGAACTTTTGTAGAAATGAACAGGATTCTCCCTTACTAATTGGTGCAGTACAAGTTTTATCCGGACACTACTCTGCTTTCTCCATTCCTTAGTTTTCTAAAGCAGCTTTTACTAGTACAGCTTCTGTTTCTACTAGGAACATCAACAACATCACCTAGCCAAATGCATGACTGTCTAGTCTGGATCCCTAGTCAACGCATGTCAATCCCGTGCTGCAGGTTAAAATGAAGCACGCTTTACACTGTCTAGCCTTATGTTTTATGAGAATCCTATACACAGATATTGAAGGCAGGTATTGTTAAAGGCAGTATCTTGTGTGCAGCAGTTTGTGTAGCCTAATGTATCTGTGTCCTTTGCATGTCTGCCTGTGTGCATATGTAGGTGTCTCTGGATGCAGTTTAACTTCACTACCTGTTGAGCCTGCTAACAAGAAAGCAGTGGCCACATCTGTCTGAATCTCTGGAAAGGGCTTCAGCAGCTGGGCAGGAGGAATCAGCAGGCTCTGGATCTGCTGGAGATGGCAGCCACTTACAACTTTGCTTAACAGAAAATATTGTTTTTTCAGGGACTAACTTACAAACATAGTCTTCTTTTAACTAGGAAATATGTACAACTCACTTCCGAAAAGTAAAGCAGTAATACATTGTTTCAATTTAAAATAATGGCAAATTGCAGGTTAAAACATATTGTTTATTAAGATACTTGATCTAGCTCTAAATGGGAGACATGGGACATGAAAGAATTAACTTTTCAAATAACCGATGATTTGCAAACAAAAATGAAGGTCCTGTTTGCAGAGCCTATACATAGTATCTATCTGTAGATTTAATGTTGCAATTCACACATAGAAGAGAAAATGCTTAAAGCTAATGCTCATAGTCATCAGAGATAAAATTTAAGCACAAAATTGATTCTGCATAAAAACCTAACAGTCTCACTAACTAATATTGCCATGTTTTCTGGAGCCTCACAGCTGGGGAGAAAACAACCCTTTCACAAACACAGAGAACACGACAGTAAAAGTGCTATTGCGAAGCAGGCTGTTGCAAGAACTTAACAGCTCCCTTCATGCAGGAATAAAAATTGCCTCATCCTGTTTTGTTTGGAAATGAAGTAACACCACCTGAAGAATTAATTTGCTATAGAAAGCATTCCCACAGCTGTACTGGCAGCGGTATCAACACGTTTTCAGCACTGTCTTACATTAATCCTAATTATCTCTCAGGTCTTAGGATGTGATATGAAACAAAATGCAAGATCTGGATTTTTTTCAAAATTTGTTCATAGCTCTACTCCATGGCTTAAACCAGGTTTAACTCATATGGTTATATTGTATGTCTCGTATTGTGCTATGGCTTACTGTCTGACACAGGAAAGAAAGATCCCAGAGCCCTTTATTCACGCAATTTGACCACTTCTTCATCTGCTGCATATATATGCTATATCTAGGGAATAGTCTGGCTCTCTGTGTGCAGTGTTAAGTGTACTGTTAATATAAAATGATACATTATTGATATGGAGTGTATAGAGTATGAATCAAGCTCTATACAGGAGGCATGCTTTCAAAACACACTCAATCCTGCAGTGAATTCCTCTAGGGTAAGTAAGCCATTGCCATCAGCATCCAATGTAACAAAAACTTTTTCAAGCTCTTCCAGGCTAAGAGGTAACTGACAATTCAGTCTCTGGAATGATGAAACATGCAGTGTCTTAACCCGGTACACAGGATGAAAAGAAGACTAGATTCTACAGAACATGCTAATATAAAAGGATAAGTCTTTTCATTTCCCAAAGTACAAATTCAAATACACCACAGAGTAAAACAACATCAACTGAGCAAGGTTTGCTTTTATGCAATGATTTTTTTTTTTATTTTTTTGCATAGCTCCAGGTTGGGGAAGAATGCCTGGAAGACTAACCGGTGTAAAAGGACCTGAGGTGCTAACTGGTGGTCAGCTGAACAGGAGCCAGCAGCGTGCTCAGGCAGCCAAAAAGAAGGCCAACAACATCGTAGCCTGTATCAGAAATGGTGTCTCCAGCAGGACTAGGGAAGTGATTTCACTGTAGTTGGCACTGGTGAGGCTGCACCTCAAATATTGTGTTCAGCTCTGGGATCCTCACTACAGGAAAGGCATTGAGGCACTGGAGCAGGTCCAGAGAAGGGCAACAGAGTTGGTGAATGGTCTGGAGCATAAGCGTGATGAAGAACGGCTGAGGAACTGAGGGTGTTTAGTTTGGAGAAGAGAAGGCTCAGGGGAGACCTTATTACTTTCTTCAACTACCTGTCAGGAGGATGGAGAGAAGGTGGTTGGTCTCTTCTCCCAAGTAACAAGCAATAGCACAAAAGAAAATGGCCTCAAATTGCACCACTGGAGGTTTAGATTGGGCATTAGGAAAAATTTCTTCACTGAAAGGGTGGTCAGGCATTGGAATAGGCTGCCCAAGGCACTGTCCTTGGAAGTGTTCAAAACTCATATAGATAAGGGCCTTAGTGATACGGTTAATGGTGGACTTGGCAGTCCTGGGCTAATGGTTTAGCTTAATGATCCTAAAGGTCTTTCCCAACCTAGCTGATGCTATGATTCTATGACTTCACTATTTGCCTTTACAACAATCTCCTTGGAACACAGATTCTAATCACACAGGGAAGAGTTAGATCTTGAGGTGGAGTCTCAGCATCCTGGCCATGAGGTCAAGCAAGAGACTCTCTAAACAAGAACATTAAAGAGGGTATAGTGCCCTAATTCAAGCTGCTTTAAAATGTGTAAAAGAAAGCTGTATGGTTCAAGGAGCAAACCTGCTACTCCTGTATCAAGTTAAATGTAGTCCATGACTGTCTACATCTGAAATTCATCATGCTTACACCAAGAAAAGGCAAAACTTTGCAAACCAGCCCCACAAAATCATTTATTTTTTGCTGAGAATCTAAAAAAAGGGATAAATGCCTCCTCCAACATTTTCTTTAAATCTGTGCCTAGTTGTCTTACTACAATTCTTTTAACACTTACAGAGTCCCCGAAATATGAGGAAACTATAGAGTGGCAAACAACTACAGTAGTAAGAACTTCCACTGGGAGTCAAGCACTAGGAAGAGTAAAGCCTTTCTTCAGCTTGGGAAGCAATATAAATACACACTGGTAAAGTCTCCTGCTTTATTAGCTATCATTTTAACACCTTCCCTGAACACCTATGGTATACACTACATATTAAAATTGCAAGCTAATAGGTTGATAATCAGAGCAAAAGTATTCATCTGTTCTGCTGAGGGAATGGATTTAGGACCAAAGAAAGTTCATCCAACAACTCAAGAACAATGGAAACCACTATTCAGTATACCAAGCCATATATGGCCAAGGTAAGAATTGGCTGAATGCATTAACCAGGACCTCCCTGGCTGCAACAAAGGGTTTAGGGCATATGTTATAAACCTGGATGAGCTGAATGGAGGAGCAGTAAAAGGAATTCAAAGGTAATCTTGAGAAGCGAAAACAGAGCTTCTAAAGCACAGAACTATCTGGAATAGTCCCAAAGGGATTTCTGAGCAGGATTAATTGTTCATTGCTCCCTGCTTCCAAAAAAAAAAACCCAAAGAAAATTCGATGCATATTCAGTCTAAATAAGATACTTCATCAGCACTGCACCTGCTGTATTACCAGTTTCTTAGTTAAACACACCCATCTTCCTAAAGCTTTAGATTTAAATCTCTTAGATCTAAAAACTTTTAAAAAATCACTATTCTTCTAAAATTCGTACATGCCACAAGGTACTGACGAGGGAGAAGGCATTTCAGGCAAATTATTCTTTTTATGCTATTTAAGGGTTCAAATCTGAACTGAATTTTACTAATCTAGCAGTAGAAAACACCATAATTTTTTTGCATTTTCTTGAAAAAAATATGAAAATGGGAAATTTTTAAGAATGCACAAACATTTTGCTCCATTAAATTCCCTGTGGATAATTTAAGGAGTTTGGTGAACTGGGGCCACGCTTACCACTTTTACTAAGTCAATGTTTCTCCCAACCTCTTGTTTTTATTCTTCAAAAATTTAAGTTTGCGTGTTTGGGGTTTATTTTTAGGAAAACAAAATGTTATTGTTGGTCTCACGGTGTGTTTTTGCTTATTTGCTCATTTTGGCCTGACTGTAAAAACACGTAGATACTTTCAATATGAATCTCTTAAAAATTAAAAAGAAATAAAACAGATTCAAAAACTCCACTGTAGCTTAAATAGAAATTATCTACATTGCCACACAATGTGCTCTATGCTTTCATGATGCCTATGTTTACTTATTTGAAAATTCTAAGATTTTACCCTTTAAAATAAAAAGATAGAGGTCAAATAGCTAAGAGCAAGATTTGAACCCAATTCTGCTATAATTATTAAACCACTTTGCAACAAAAATCCTCATTAATCATGATAACCTCAAGGCTTAAAATGCAAAGATGTGCTTTCAAGTCTCAGGTAGAATTTGTTTTCTTGCAATCTCAGAAAACCTCCTGTTTGTTTGAAGGTTGAACACATTTGATATTTTGAACTTGAATAAAATTTCCAAACAGTCAGTATTAATATAAGCTCAAACAGCATGATATAGTCAGGAAAGAGTAAACTTTAATATAATTACTATATTAGAGATATATCAGAAAACAATATAAAAATCTGCTCCACTGAATTTAATTGTATTTTTAGATACTCAGCACTCTCTGTTGAAATGCCTCGTATCACATGACTAGAGATTAATGTGAGCATATTGGATTTGAACCAATGCTTCATTAATGTTAAGTATCACTAAACCAACTAACAGCAGGATGCAAAAGTGATCAACACTGTAACTTTCATGGAAAAAAATCTGATTTACTTTATTGACTTATGTTTTTCCTGTAGGAAGTGAATATCATGAATAGTGCAATCAAAAACAACTATATTGATTTCAAACTCAGGTTTGCAATACAGGGATTCTAGTTAACTAGTTATTATAATCAAGCATAATGAATAGCTAATAGTATATGTCTAATGTACAGTTGCTCAGTATAAAACATCAAGTGTTTTCATAGAACCATAGAAAGGTTTGGGGTGGAAGGGATCTTAAAGCTCATCTAGTCCCAACCCCCTCTTCCATGGCAGGGTTACCTTCCACTACAGCAGGTTGCTCAAAGCCCTGTGCAACCTGGCCTTGAACACTTCCAGATACAGAATTTATTTTGCTACCACACCTCTATTTTATCCAGAAGTACTGAAGTAAATGTAGATTAACACAATGAAATTATGCTTTGCATGTCAAGCATGAGCATGTTCTTGTTTGCTGACACACACTGGTTCAAATCATCCTACCATTTCTGCAATAAACACCCAGTCCCATTTCCAAAGGTTTTATTATATAGTTGCGTTTCTATCAATCAACATTTTCAGCAAAACTAATTTTAGTCCCTCAAACATTTTAAGAACAATTTCGTGAGATTATTTTACACTGAATAATGTTAAAATAATGCTCTTCTATATTTCCTGCATATATATCTGATAAAGCTGAGAGTCTAGTTTGCACATTGTCTGGCAGGTGAAACCAAACTGAAAGACTTTATTTATATGCTTTTGCTGAAAAAGCAGAAGGGTAAATTTTGTGGACTGAATACATTCATGATGCTGTGGTAAACCTCAAAGTAATAAATTTACTGGAGTTTCAAATTTTTCATTGAGAATAAAGTTCTGAGGCTTTTTTTTTTTTTTTTAATTTCACTCACTTTGATTTTCCACGTTTTTGTTGCTTTGACTGTGAAAAGTATTATGTAAAACTCCGAAAAGAGTGTATTAAATGCTACATGTCAGAGGGTGTTACAATTTTTAACTCTAAAGTAACCAGTCTCAACTCATCAAAGGCATTGGGAGCTTCTCTTATTCTGCATTTCGCATAGCCAGTTCTGTTTTACTTGTATGTCTTGACAAGTGATGAAGCCTTTGCCTTCCAGATCACAAATCTGAAAGGTCTCATATGCTTTTCCTAACACAGTTAGTCCTGCGTCTTGTTCTCCTGGTGGCACAGGACTGGCATGGTCTCCTTGTATTCTGTTCATGGTCACAATCTCAACACAGAAATATTTTGGGATGCTGCCATCCCACTTACTGATTTGAATTCAAATTCTGGTTTGAAACCTGTGCATGGAAGGTAGGGAAAAGAGCAAATCATATCCTCTTAATGATGCTTTACAAAATCTCTTAGCAACCATTTCTTTATTTAGGCACTAGAGCTTAGAAGAATAAAACGCTTTTTGAAAATGCCTGCCCTTGATGGACTGCACTAAAAATGCTGCAAATTGGATGATGAATGAGAAGGGAAAAGTCTGGGGAGAGGAAAAGACAAAATGAGCTCTGAAAAGGAATCTGAAAGCAAAATCAGCCAGTTTAACAAGAAATGTAGAAAATCAATTATCATTAAGAGGAAAACACAAGAAATACTGGCAAATAAGAAAGTGATTTCAAGTCACTACAAGCATCCAATTGATACCCTTTTGACTCTGATCATCTTAACACCATGAGTCACAATTTGGCATATAGTTCATATTATAGCTATAGAATGGAAGGTAACTGATTACTGATGGAACCTAACAGATAGATAGTGTTTCAATCAGTTAACTGAAATTAAGAGAGAGGTTCAGATAATTATGGAATTCTGAAACATTTCCTTAAATTAATCCTTATTATTTAGGACTCTGACTTTCACCTGTGAAGAACTAGTGAACTTGATGGGAAGTCTTCATAAGTTAATCACATTCTAAACAACCTCTGTGAAAGTTTGTATTATACTTCCTGCATGAAAATATTTTTATATATTCATTTTGTCTATTATTTGATCTTAAATTCATTCTAGGAGGTCAGATGTATATAGCTTCTCCTCTCCAAACTTGTACGATTGTACAATGCACAGTATCAATACAAAAGGAGCAGGCTTTCCCGAAAGTCTATGGACACAAAAACGCTATTGACTAATTGCAGGTTGTCGTGCCTCACCTGATGCTTGTAAGACTCTTTGTATGACCCTAATTCATAATCATGTGGGTAAACCAAGCAGTGGAACAGTCTATTTCACTGAAGTACTTTGTCTTTCTGGAAGGCTAATATCTGTATAGTTATAGAGCTCAGATGACATGCAGCAAGTTGGCTTTATATCTGCATCATGAATTTGTATTTCTATTTTCTAAGTAGATCAATCTAAAGTAGCCACAAATTTGTCTGATAATTTTTATCAGAGAGAAGCACTTATGAAGGCGTTTGACTATTATAAAGAACATAGCTGATTCTGATCCACATCCATCATGACTGGCACAATCTGGAATAACTTCAATAGAGGTCAGTGAGAATTATTTGAAGTGCATGTTCTTACCAGAGTATAGGCCTTGGAATTGCATTGATGTGAAGGCAGAATCTAAGGAAAGAAGAACTTTAGCTTATCTACTCAGCCTCTTAAGGAGAAAAGGCTCTGATCACGCACAGTAATTCAGCCAGAGTCTGTTTTATTCTTTTCTCAAGTTCAAACCAGGCAGTGCTTTATATCTCTCAAAACACAGCATCTTCCAAGAGCAACTTAGATGTACAGTTTGTCACACTAGCAGCTTGCAGTGGCTTTCCATGACAAAGTGATTTCTCCAATAGCTATAGGCCGGGCTACTGGACTTTCTATGTTTCATGTAAATATAAAGGCGCTATAAACACACCATTAACTTCAAACCAAACTAAGGCTTGGATGAGCAAATCACAGGTCCCTTCTGAAACCACCTGGCAAAAATCTGCAAACATAGCTAAATTTTCCTCTCTCTCCCTTGCTCTCTGTCACAACTCTGAGCACCCCAGAACTGTTGTTCAAACACTCTCCAAAGCTTTGGTTTAATGACCAAAGAACTTAGCTTCCTCGCAACTTCCTAATGAACTTCCTAAAGAAGAGTTGCAAGCAGCAGAAGAAAAAACACTGACGACACCCAATACCATCCCACTTCGGGAAACTCCTCAGAATGGGTCTTATTCGATTTTAATATATAGCAGCCAGGGGTGCTTTATAAACCCCGAAATCAGCTCTTCGAACCGAGCCGCCTGCACACAACTTGCCGCGCTGGGTATTGCTCACTGCCGCGGAGGTTGAGCCCTCTGCTGGGGATCTCTACGCTCTGCACCCTAAAAGGCACCGATGCCCGCCGAGCACCCGTGGCTGAGGCCAAGGAGGCCCTGTAAAATTAGCCATGCTGGGAAATGCTGTCACAGGTCAGGTATAACAAGGTGCATTTGGCTATTACAGCTGCCTGAACAGCTGTACTCTTTCTCTCACGAGGAAAATTGCTAGATCAGAAAGTCCGACCAACCATCAGTAGCCAGGAATATACACAAAGGAAAAGATCACTCTGTAACTGCCCTGTGTATTAAACCCTTTCCTGACGTTTCCAACATTAGACAGTCCAAAAACAGTATACGAGCTAGCCAAGTCTTTGTTGTGACTCTATAGCTGCCCACAATTAGATCAGATGGAAATGCTATTGCAAGCCACATTTAGATAACAGCGGTATAATACAGACTGGATGAAAATATCCTTCCATACTGCATTTACACACCACAATTTCACTAACATCAATATAGCTCATTATTGACTGATACCACTGTATGAGGTAATAAAAATCGGGGAATCAGTTTCAACTTTGCAGTGACACTGACTTAAAAAGAGTCTTAAAAATACCAAAACCAGTGGGAAAAGGGCAGCCTAAAGATGGCCTTGATAAGATTTGACCCATACTCAAAGCATATTGGATGTTTTTGATTTTTTTTTCTTTCTTCTTTTTTTCTTTTTTTTCTTTTTCATATCTCAGCAATTTCGCAAAAGGCCACAACTGCAGGAACAGGCCAAGGTTATCATCACAGTAAGGTGTGCTAGTGCCTGTGGGCTCTGTACAGTTACTGCCTAAAGGAAAAAGGGAAAAAAAACCAATTGTGCAAGTAATAAGCAGTCAACTGCATGTGAAAGAATAGAAATGTGAAAACAGATTAAAAACATTGGAACAAAAAGGCACTATATACACTTTGATAAAGTTGTTTACATCTAGCAAACAGTACAGATATGAGTCAGAAAATGTCACCAGGAATTCTAAGTACTTCCATGTCAAACAGTGAAATTACATGCATCACAGCAGCATCACCTTCTTACACATTGCCCCACTTTTTATACACATGAAAACCCCTGCTGCACAGCATCTTGAATAAAGAGAAAATTAAATGAGAGTATACACTAAAATTCTTAATCCTTATGGCAGCTTGCAGAGCTGGTGCAGTTCATCATAACTTTTAGAGTGTCCTGATACTCTGCGCATGCTGGTAATAACATGAAAGATAGAACTGCAATTTGCTCTGTGTTACTGGATCAGCAACGCAATTATTCTAAGGCCAATTTTAAATAAAAGGTAGCTCCATTCACTCATCCATCTCCTTTTGAAATCAAATGTCTTACGAAGTGAAAAGAATATTCTATTAAGACCTTTAATTTCCATTCTTTTAGCTACCAACAAACACATTACTATTCAAAATAGGTCATATCATAACCTGAAGTAAACAAGCATAGCACCAAATAATCATAGTATAGTTAGGGTTGGAAAGAACCTGAAGATCATCCAGTTCCAACCCCCGTGCCATGGGCAGGGACACCTCACGCTAAACCATGCCACTTAAGGCCCTGCCCAACCTGATCTGAGCAAGGATGAACAAGGATGTGGACTTTCTGAGGTTTTTACATATGAGTAATCATGAGGTGTATTTGGACTGGTCTGCAAAAGGCAGGTCATTGTTAGTGTTTCAAATGACATTTTCCAGTCAGGTGTACTGTGTATCACCAACCACTAGATGTATGGAGCACTGCTGATCCACAGATTTTTGTAACTAAGTCATCATTTGTGACAACCCCTGTCATGGGTTCAGCAGCAGCAGTCATTTTTCTCCTTTAAGCAGTAGCTGGTGAGCACTGTGTTTTGGATTTTCAGCTTGGGAACAGTGCTGATAACACCAGTGTTTATAG
>JASSUY010031237.1:8693-41252 GCA_032466535.1 Forpus xanthops | reverse complement strand
GACAAAGATGTTGAACAAGACCGGTCCCAACACCGATCCCTGAGGGACACCACTCATTACTGGTCTCCAGCTGGATATTGAGCCATAGAATACAACTCTTTTGCGTGTGGCTATGCAGCCAGTTCTTTATCCACCTAGTGGTCCATCTATCAAATTGATGAATCTCCAACTTAGAGACAAGGATTCTTTGAATGTGTCCCAACTTGAGTCAGCTGCTTGCTGTTAAGCTCTCCACAACTGAGCAAGATCCTCAAAGATAAAGATGGTTAACAGTGGCAGCGGTGCTGTACCAGGGCAACTTCTTAACAACTACTCCTTAACAACAACTCCTCAACAAACTTCTTGAAGTGATGGCTGATATAATTTAGCACTTTACAACAGGAAGGCTAACATTTATTAAACAACTGGCTTTCTGGAAATCATAGAACCACAGACTGATTTGGGTTGGAACAGGACCTTAAAGCTCATCCAGTTACAAATCCCTGCCATGGGCAGGGATACCTTCCACTAGAGCAGATTGCTTCTACCCAGGTAGAAGGTAAGATCCTCATGCTGCTTTAGCTGCTGGGAATTCCTTGTTGCCTCTAATTAATTGTTGGAGTTTCTGTTATCATGGGAAGTTAAAAAGAATTACTGTACTGTCACATTTTGTTAAAGAAGGAAGGAAAGTTTATTTTTAGGAAATCCCAAATGACTTTTTTTCTGGTCATCTTCTATAGAAAAACATATGGAGAGGTAATGGAGACTGAGGGGGAGAGAGTCTTGCTAATAGCTTATTTAATTTGTTACCACGGTGTTGCTGTGTGGGATCTCATTAGGGACCTCTCTCCTATCCCAGCCCCAAATTGTTCCTAAACACTCAATCAAATGGGGCAGGAAGTGGCCTTGTGTGTTCAGCAACTCTCTTGTCAGTGCCATCTTTGCCAGCATTGAGCAGATAAACTGGTATCTTTGTCTCAACTTCCTTCAGCTGAGTGTCACAGCTGTAGAAGTGTTTGCCTTTGGCAGAAGCAGCATCCTCAGACACGTTCCTGATTCTTCTGTGGCTGCCTTTAGACTTCCCATTTGCTTCCACAAGCTCCAACACTGGTGTCGCTCTTGCCAATGTTCTTTCCTCTCCCAGTTCATGTTTTACATGTCACCTCATTTTTTGCAAACATTGAATTCCTATAAATATCCTTGCTGTGACATCATATCAGTCCAGCCATCAGTTTCCTCAGCAGTTGAGTGAAGTGGCATTTTTACCTGCATCATCCTGATTTAAGTCCTTTAAACAGGGGCTTACCAGATGAGGCTTATTAATGTGTTCCTTACATTTCCACAAGCTATGCAGTGTTGTTGTGTGGACTTGCATATCTGGAGCTGAAAGTGATCACCAGTGAGCATACTTTCACTGGGGCCTGTCTTCCCTCACACAGTGACTCGTCCGTTGCCAGCTCTGCTTCTCAAGAGGCAACTTTTGCAATCTATGATAAAATGTGTTAAGGCCAGGATGATACAGAGGGGAGATTGAGATGAGCTCTTAGGCAGAAGTTCTTCCCTGTGAGGGTGCTGAAGCACTGGCTCCGGGTGCTCAGAGAAGCTGTGGCTGCCCCATCGCTGGCAGTGTTCGTCTAGATTGGATGGGGCTTGGAGCAACCTGCTCTATTGGAAGGTGTCCCTGCCTGTGGCAAGGGGTTGGAATTGGATGAGCTTTGGGGTCCCTTCCAACTCAAACCAGTCTGAGATTCTATGTTTTGACTATTACTTTCCCTCTGCTCTAGTGGCTTTGGCTGAAAACATCACATCAATAACTGTAGTTAAAGAGAGGCGTGCAGGGTTTCTTGGCAGAGTTTGAGAGGTGATTGATGGGTTTGGTGCCATGAAGGAATTCCCTACCCTACCTCCTGCCCAGAGCAGGAACCCCAAAGGTGCACAGAGGGATGCTCCATATCGTTTTCCCCGCTGTGCCTGGGGTCAGTACAGGGGGGTCCCAGAGGGAGGTGTCCTATTGTAGAAATGGGGTTTAATCTCTTGGGTGTAATCCTCTTGAGTTTGAGCCATAGGTCCTCTCTCGAGTTTCATGCATTAAGAATACTGTATTCTCCTTTAATGTATTTGTGGTTCTTACTGAAAAGCGGCAATATATCTGTGACTAATATGTGGGGCTTGACTTCCCGGTGCACAGACTGTCCCTGACACATTTAGGGGGGCTGTAGGCAATTGTGCTTTGTTGATTTATTGATTTATTTAAAATGATTTATTGATCCGATGCATTGATTTTCAAGTGGGGCTTGCCCCAGTTGAAGCCTTGCAGCCCATGCTGGCGTCTCTCTCCTGTCAGAGCAGGCTGCCTGCAATGAAGCAGATGGCTGTTTGCCAGCAGCGAATCGCTCACTTTCTGTAATTTACCCTTTTTCTGTTCAAATGGTTTGGCTTGGTTGGGTTTTTAATCAGAGCCAGCCCCTCTCCAATAGCCTGTTCTCCCTAGCGTGCCTGCATCCGTGTGTCTGTGTGTGCGTGCGGGAGCGAGGGAGGCAGAGAGAAGCCGTGCCTGGGCTATGCTGACAGACGACTTTTCCCTCAGTTGTCAGGTTTCCAGCCTGTCGGCAGCGCTGCTGGTAAGTGGGAACGGAGCAACGCCAGGGCAGGGAGAGCCGGGCTGACCGACCTGGGGAGCTGCCGCTCGCATGGTGGCGGGCAGCCCTTGGGACCCGTGCAGGCAACTCACTTGTCAGCGAGGGGTTTTCCTCCCCGTCTCCCCTGATGGGTATCCCTCAGCCGGTATCACTGATGGTATCCTTATTGTAAAGGGGGAAAAAGAAACAAACCCCGTGTGGCTTTTCGATCTGGAGATGAGCTTCTAATCCTCTAGGTCAGCCCACGGATGGTGGTGGCACTGCTGGAGCGGCTGTCCCCCGTGCCCACCGGAGCGCCACCGCGTTCCCACGCAGGGAGGGGGGACAAGTGCTTGCCAGCAATGTTGGCTGCTCCTGGGCAGTGTTAAAGGGGGAACGTGTCTGTGTGTGGGGCAGCCGCCGTCAACGCAGTGCTTTAACCGAAGCGGTCACCCGCAGCTATGGAGTCACCCACTAAAGAGATCGAAGAATTTGAGAGCAACTCTCTGAAATACCTGCAGCCAGAGCAGATAGAGAAAATCTGGCTCCGTCTCCGAGGCTTGTAAGTAGTACTTTTCTTTCCCTCCCTTATCCTTCTCCCGTTTCCTCCCATTGTCAAAAGGATGGTGGCACTTTTCTTTTTCCTTTCTTGCCGGTACCAGGAGTTTCCACACCTGTTCTCATCAATACAGTGATTTCATCTTAGCAAAAGATCCATTTGCTTCCTTAAACTGAACTGCTTGTTACATTGAACAAACATTTTCCAGGTGGAATGTAGGGATGTCATTAATGAGGCATTGTGAGATCTGAGCAGTTACCGAGGTGCTAATTACTTTAGCTGCTAAACTAGAAAAGTTTTGTTATGTAGCCTGAATGGGGCTTAATTGCATTCTCTGTTTTCAGTGATGTCGTTCTTAGAGACAACGTACAAAAGATTCCCCCCCCCCCGCCCCCGTAAATGTACACCATTTGTGGCAATGACATGGTTAATAAAGGCAAAATAGGCAGGGAAGGCACAACTGGGAAACATTTCTACCAACATTTGTAATGGCAGCAAATCCAGGTCCCATGCCTTGGACTGTATTTACTAATTTACACATTAAGACTGGCTTGCCATGGAATGATGGGACACTGCATAAAGTACCTGTACTTAAAGAAGAACTTAACACTGCAGGACAGTTAAAGTATGTAGGCTGTAGAGTTTGTGTATCTTATTTAGAGTCAATGTATATTGTCTTTTTCAGGTTCACAGTATGTAAAATACCATCTAACAGCAATAAAATCCATTACTGGTAGCAAAGAATTTATTTGCCCATCAGTTTTTGGCCAAGGCAAAGCATTACCACGTTAAGCTGCATCCCTCCCTATGTTCAAAATGGTTTGTTGTTGTTTTTTCTCTTCAGCCTCACATGTTAGAGTTATTAAGATTTCAGCCCTCCAGGGAAAGGGGGGAGGGAAAGAGCAGAAGCAAGAAAACGTAGAAAGAGTAGGCTAATAACTGAAAACAAATGGGTCCAAGTTAAACTTGAGTTGCTCTTTGAATGTTATTTTGTGTGAGCAGGGATGGCATATTTTGTAAAGCATATCTAAAACTTCGGTAGGACTCCAAGGAGTCTAAGATGTGCATGAATATGTATTTCTTTCAAGGCATCACTCCAGGAAACCTGTTTTGTGAAGGAACTTAATCGAAGTAGATGACAGCTGTCTCGTAAGCCTTCCAAATAGAACAGCCACACAAAACAAATGCTCTTATTTTCAAGTCTGTGTCATGCTGTAGTATTAGGAGTCCTTGAATTCCTGTTTGATGAGGAGTTTAGGAGCATGCTGATTCGGATTCTACCCGAAGTTCATAGGGAATTCTTTGGCAGCATTGTAGCTGAGAATGCTTTAGTGAATGGCAGTGTCTGTGTATTATCCATCAAGCTCTGATCTCTTCCCTCTTTTGGAAATTTGGCAAAACTCTTAAGACTTATTCTAGATCCGTAATAACTAAGCCTCAGGCTGTTTTTCAGTATAGCCCTCTCTGTTGGCAGTGTGCATGAGTGTAACAAATGCATCCTTTCTCCTCCTGAGTTGCATGATTTCTTTGCCTAGAGAGGAGATAGATTTTCTGTGGCATTCTTGATCACAAGAAGAAAACTCAAATGTGCTTACCTCCAACTAAAGACTGCAGAAGATTTTCTATTCCCAGTCATTTTAATGAGGCTTTTAGCACATGCATACTCACACACACAAACTGAGGTTTGGCATCATGTTCAGCGGTTTTTCTTGTCCATTTTTGTGCATGCCTGTATGTGTAGGAAGAACGATTGGATGTGCACAGCCATCTTAATTAACTCTTAAATAAGATGCTTCATCCTGGAGAGATCAAATACTACTTGTGCAGATGCCTCTCTCCCTTGCTCCTGGTACCCAGGCAGCTATATCACACAGGGATTAGTTATGAGTCATAACAGTGTTATACAGGTTGAGAGCGAACACGCTGCTGGCTGAAGCTGCCTGGGGGAGTTGTAGTCTGCAGCAGGCAGATACTCAGCAGGTAGTGAGACCCTGACATAGGTTCTTCACTGAGACGGGCTGTCATGATTTAAACACTCTCAGGCACTCAGGGCTGGCTTGGGCATCTCCTTGTAGGACTTCGTCCATGGCAACTCTGGGACCTTCCTCTCCATCCTCCCACCCCTGTGCCAGCTGAGGTGTTTATTCACCATGGCTCAGTGGGCAAACCAATATTCATCGCCTCTTGCAATACTTGCCTTTTCTAGGGAGCAGGGAAAGAGGCTTTTCTAATCTTCACCCCATCAAGTTGCTTGGTTTGAAGGGAATGGAAGTCCAAAGGCTGCAAAGGGGTGTTGTTTTTCTCAGATTCTCCTATGTAGTGTGTTTTCTGCTTATGAAGCTCTGGTGAGGGTTTTTTGCCATATGCCTGGCACAGTTCTGTCCTGCAGGATGGCTGGCCTTTGGAGGCTTGAGCATGGGCTGTGTATTTCCAAGGAATAGGGAGGTATTTTGGACAGCGTGCAAAGGGCAGGTTTTTGTGAGGCTGAAGCCAGGTTTCTCTTGCAATATGAGTCATACATTGCTGTAAGAGTCAAACAAGATACTGAGTTTGCCTCTGGAACGGAAGGATTTCCTTCTCTTTTCCCTTATTTATCATTCCAAGACTTGTTAGTCAGGAGAGCCTGGTTGCAGTATGATGTTCCTTAGGCCATATACAGATTCCTTTTGCTTTTACTGTTTAAGAATGGGCAAAATGCTAATGCTATGACAATAGTGAAATGTTTTTTACTTAACATACAAATCCATGGTTTAATGATTCTTTGCAGCAATTTATAAGAGAATCAAGTCAGTAGACCAATAGTTTTCTCAGGTTTAAGGGAGTGTGATCACTTGGCTTACTGAGCAGCAATATATCTGTGGCAAAATACTGGGGTGTCTTGAACCAGGGATCTGTGAAATAAACGTGTTTTACGTGGAATCCTAGAATGGTTTGAGGTGTAAGGGACCTTAAAGCTCATCCAGGTTTGCTTATGGCTCTCAGTAGCTGCTTCCGACAGAAAAAGGGTCTTGAGTCTTTTGCTTTCCTCTGTCTTCTTTGCCCCATGGATCCTGCCCAGAAGGCAGTCTTTTGTTCAGACTTGCATCATTCAGCTCCAAGCTCGGACACCGTATACATAGGAGTTGCATATGAGTCTGTTCTCCACTCTCCTGTGATTGCTAATAATTCTGTTAAACTTAGAACCTTGTGCTCTGCAAAACATACCAATTAAGATTAGGTGGGACCTATTACAGGACACTGCTAGCAGCAGAACCTGATTTTGAAATATGGCTGCATGGTTGCTTTTCAGTCTGGTGGTTTCTCTAAGGAGATATGAGTGGCAATGGCTGTATTGGAGTGTTCTTGTTTTAGCCCTTGGGGGGCCTAGCTCGTAGGGCTGTGAACTCCCATTTGCTAGTTTGGACTCCTAAAGCTCCATGAAGTTGCCTCCCAGTTTCTCAAGAGCAGAGGAAGCACTGAAGCCCTTCTCAATGCCAGGATTAGGCATTGTGCCTGACAAGACTGAAGAATGCAGAGGCATATATGCAAAGAGCTTTCTTAGTTTCAGTAAAGATGTGATAGTTACAGCATGTGAAGACCCCGCTTGGAGATATTTTTGGTTTGATTTTGGTTGCTTTTATATTGACAAATAAACCCATGGTTTCTAGCTATTACAATAGTACCGGCATCACTGGCATCTGCTGGTTCTTCAAGCATTGCAGGAGAGGAGAGAAAATGGACTTTAACCTTCTTTCCAGTAGCTGAGATGACAATGTTAAATTGATAAATGCATAATTAAATTCTTTTGTCCTCATGCTACTGAAGATGGCAACTGTGCCTTGAATGGGATGCATGACTTTGAGCTCATGTTTTGGACTGTCCTGCTCAGACCTGTCAACGTAGAAATTGGTCTAAGAAATCTGATGGCAAAAGAAGATAGAAACACATGAAAACTGCTGTCTTGGAAAGCTTCGTGGTTTTGCTGAAGAACTGGGACACTGTTTCAGCGCTTAAGGCATATCCTCAGCTTCCTCTACAAAGCACAGTGCTGTCCTACCGGCAGTGAAGAGGTCCCAGTGCAAACGTTTGTGTAAGATCCAGATTTGTTTTGAAGTGCTGAAGCAGCAGCTGATTTCAATGGGAATGCAGAGAGCCTTGGTGTCTGAAGATGATCTGACAAGTGTTAAGAGTAGCACTGCTCAGTTATCTGTTTTTCTGTCTTATCTGTACATGCTTTATGATATTTTTAGGTTTCCTTAGTTGAAATATGTCACATAGAGAACAGCTGGTTCTGCCAGTGGCAGCATCCTGATCTGCTTCATTTTTGTATATGGGACCATCATAAACAGGAAAACGGAGATCTCCCTTCAATTCCAGGGACACACTACAAAAAGTGGGCTTTGTCCCCAAATATTTTAGTGGGCAGCAGATAGCAGAGGTAAAACCAGCTGCTCAGAAATCACCACATGGTTAGGAAATGTGTAAATCAGTCAGTTTTCTAGTGGAAGACACGAATATGCTCATTTGTTTCTGGAGGCAAGAAGGGCTTTTGGGCTGTCTTTGGTCTTGGTTTCAGTTCTGAACCTTCTGAGGTTCAAACTGAAGCCCTGGGAGCAGACCTGAGCTACCTTCACCCGTATTTAAATAGAGCTGCTACCACCCTTCTTCTTATCTAGCTTTCCTAATGAGCATAGGCAGGGATTATTTGTCAGACAGCTATGTCAGGAAACCTCTCTGTAGGTCTCTGAGCTCTGAATCGAGCTTTTGCTGTGATTGTCACGATTCCTAGAAGGATTAAGAAGATCTCAATGGTTAGTGAGGGGGTGCTGGGTATGCGCCATGCCAGCGTGACTTAGTGATTCTTCGTTTGGGTGAGCTACTCTGTGGGTAGGAATGACTCAACTGGTTTTAAGGATTGTCAGGGTCTGGTTGATCCATAATATTGTTCTCCCTGTAGTGTGAAGGAGGGGTGAATTGTACCATTAGACTAACCTGTAACAGCTTGTTTTATGCTGTCTGCAGTCCTTGAAGGAGCAAGGGGAGCAGGAGAAGCGCTGCCAGCTGCTAATCTCAAGCCTGAACAAATGGAGATGGGAGAGAATATGTTCTAATAAATAGCAGAACAGCCACTTCAGACAAAGTTAATTAAAAAGTGCAGTGTTTCGAGGTGTAGTAATTCAGTACATAATCCATTTTTCCAGAGCCCTTCTGTTACTTTGTTCCTCCCAGTGACTTTTATTTGAATCTTAAATCAATAGATGAGTCCTGCAGGTAACAAAAGAGAGACTACTTCATGTTTAATTCTAAAATGTTGACTAAGAAATAATATATACCCTCTGGGTTTTGCCATAATCATAAAAAAGAGATTTTATTCTTCTGGGGGTAGTACAGGTGAATCATCCCTGCAGCCCAAAAAGCAATTATTGATTCCAGCAGTCATAAAAAGACCACCACAGCCTGTTACAGGAGAAAGGGGCTCCCTTTGTAATATTAAATTCAGTGCTTTTCAAATATTGCAGCTATAAAGCTTGCAATCCTGCATAGGAAACAAGGATATAAAAAAAGGTTATTTTGGGAAAGATGAATTCAGACGTTGGGTCAAAGGGAAATGCAGAGCCTCTTTCTGGAATTCTTTTTTAAAGCTGTCTTGGTGGGATAGGAGTTCATACAGAAAGGAATAAAGATAGCACTGGAAAATCCCCTGTGTGTGTGCTTGTGTGTGTGTTTTAAAGGCTGTGAGACCAGCTCATCTCCTAATCTCTCAGCTTTTGGTGGATTCAAACACTAAATTGATCCCAACTCAGCCCTTGAAAGGATTTTTATTTAGTGTGTTTCTTTCTCTTCCTGCAATTCATGTGAGATTTTTCCTGTGCCAGTGTCTCTTCTCTTGTTCCATCAAAGAATGACTTCGGCCCCTTCAGAGCAGTAGGAATGGTCTGACTTGATCCTAACTGGCAGGTGGGGGAAATTGAGGCTCAAATATGAGGGCTGACCCATTCAAACACTACAGAAGCTGTAAAACACCTGTACAGATGCAAAATGCTCTCAAAACACAGGGGATTTGGATAAAGCCAGGTTTTCTAGGAGAGCTTGTTTGCATTCCTAAGGCTGGTTTTGATCTCCTGAACTGTGCTGTAAACACTGGAAAGCACAACCTCGTTGATACTGATGCATTTGCAGTGATGAAATTTAAATCCAGTTCCTGGCCTTTGGAGCTGGGATTTTTTTATTTGTTTTCTTTGAAAATCTAAGTTTTCCAAGTAACTGATGCTTGAGAACACTTGTTTAGCCCTGCAACAATGCAAAGCATTCACTGACATTGTTAAGGTCAACTTTGTGCTTAAATGTGAATTGTAGGTGAGCAATAGTCCTTCTTCCAGCAGTTGGTACCACTCCGGGTCTCTGCCAAGATTTGTCAGCTGTTGCCTTGGATATTTGAAAAGCAGATTAATTTTGAAGGTGTGATTATAAATTCAAAGAAACCAGAATGAAAATCTGTCAATAGATGAGTGCAGTTCAGACTCTGGTGAAACTGGATGTAATCAACTCGGTTGGTAAGGTCCATGTTGGGGGTTTTTGAACTTTCCTGACCAAGAAGTAGGGTGCAGAGCTTTCCAGGAGGCATTGCTCTACATGGATGTCAAGAAGAGCTTTGGAAGGAAATGTCTCTGCCAAGGAGTCCAATTTGTGTTGTAACAGTCTGCTTTATCTTCTTTGGAAGGACCTCCACACCTAGCAATTGGTGATGTTGGATGCAGAAGTGAGCTCAGGCATGCAGCAGGAGAAGATTTTCGTAATCATAGAATCCTAGGCTTGTTTGGGATGGAAGGGACCTTAAAGCTTATCCAGTTCCAACCCCCTGCCATGGACAAGGACACCTTCCACTAGAGCAGGTTGCTCAAAGCCCCATCCGACGTGGTCTTTCTTGGAGAGGGAGAGGTAGGAGCCAGTTCAGTTATTAAGAGGAATACAACTATGATAAGTTCCGTGCTTTTCTTCCATAGCTGTCAAGCTGTAGACTCATTTTGTTATTAATGTGATCCTTTGAATGGCTATTAGTAGGTCTGTGTCATCACTTCAGGAGTGATTTCTTACACTCCTAGGGACAGATATTATTCGTGCACACAACTCCCAGCCAAGACAGAAAGTTGCACTATATCCATCTGTAGCATGAATCCTGGCTTGGTGCAAATCTCATTTCAGCACCAAGATAAGCACAAATTAAGCATCGAATCCGTGCAATTTTTAACAGCTAAGACTGCTCAGAGCCCCTGAGCTACAGCTGTGGCATGCAGGGAGTCCCTGCAGAGCTCGTGACACAAGCTGCAGCAAGTATCCAGGGGCAAAGGAACAGAAGTAGAGCATAAACCCCCTCTCAAGGCTAAAAAGTTCAGATGGTTGCTGTAAATGATGCTCAGATCACACTTCCTCCCATGCCTCCTGTGGAGCAGCTGGTTTTCTGGGATTCACTAGCAGTAAGCAGTTACTGATGTCTGCTAAGCAAGGAGCCTGAATACACAATTTAAATATGCGCCTCTACACACATTGATGCAGCAGGGACAGCTACACTCAGATGGGAGAACTCTCTTCTTTCCCTTCTCATGCAAGTCTGAAAAGAGAGGAAGCTGTGGGGGTTGAGGCTGGGAGGGGAGAGCTGTGGTGATGATCTACAAAAGAGCATACTGGCTCATAAAAAGGCGGAGAGCAGAACCAAAGAGAGCTTAAAAAAAGGAGGTGGTGGATAAAAAAGTAGCCTTGTGAGTTCTTCAGGTCCCTGCACATAAATAAGTGTTAGGTTTGTTTCCTTCCAGATTAAAATAGTTCATAGCACACCATATATGCAGGTCATACTCAACTTAGGAGTTTGGATGTTGCTGAAAATAACAAGGACAAGAGCTGCCTTTAAGGATATTTGAAGATGCTGCCCAGACTGTAGTGCAGTATTTTTCGCTTCAGATTCTAATAGGAGACCTTGAAGGAAAGCCTGGATGCTGCAAAAACACCTCGGGTTACAAAGCACTGCTTCCGTGTCACTGTCTCATTCAGGCAAATCAGAGAATCCCAGAATGGTTTGGGCTGGAAGGGACCTTAAAGTTCATCCAGCTCCAACCCCTGCCATGGGCAGGGACACCTTCCACTAGACCATGTTGCTCCAAGCCCTGTCCAACCTGGCCTTGAATGCTGCCAGGGATGGAGCAGCCACAGCTTCTCGGGGCACTCTGTGCCAGCGCCTCAGCACCCTCACAGGGAAGAACTTCTGCCTAAGAGCTCATCTCAATCTCCCCTCTGTCAGGTTAAAGCCATTCCCCTTGTCCTGTCTCTACAGCCCCTTTTCCAAAGTCCCTCTCCAGACTTGTTGTAGCCCCTGTAGGTTTTGGAAGACTGATAAAAGGTCTCCCTGGATCCTTCTCTTCTCCAAGCTGAACAAGCACAACTCTTCCAGCCCGTCTTCATGGGAGGGGTGCTCCAGCTCTGTTGTCTGGGCAGTCATCTTTCCACCTTTGCACTAGTGTTCCACGTGCAGAGAGTGTATAGGTTTGGACGCAGTTTGACTGGATGTGGAGATGAAGTCAGTTGTGTTGTACAGAGACTGTCCTTTAAGTGCTTTGCAGAGGAGAAAGGCTTGTGTGTAGATGCTCAGTGACCTTTAGACCTGTTTCTAGTTAGCATGATTATAGTTAACAAATCTGCTTGCAAATGGAGAATAAGGAAATTCCAAGTTATGCAAATTAGCTGAATAACTTGGAGTGAATTATTATGATGGTCCAACCTAGCCTCACTACCTATGAAACATCAAACTGCAGCTTGAATTCCGTATTTACCTTATGGAGGCAGATCTGCTCCTTCTCTGGGTCAGAGGCTGGGAACTCAGCTCTTCCTTAACAGCAGCCAGACTTTTAAGATCTGGTTGCAGTTGGAACAATGGCACCTGGTGTGTGACAAGGACAGGTTTTGCTTGTTTAAACCCATCTTTATATCTGAGGTTTCTGAAGACACTACTGCCTTTCACACTCCTCCATCATGGTTACTGTGGCATTTAGATGCTCATGAGACAGCTGGTGACAGCATGGAGTAGGGCCTTAAGGAATAGAAACCTTGCACAGCCTTCTCCATTCACTGTTCCCATCCACCCCCCCTACATCCCAGTTCCCTCCCTCTGAGTGTTCCCCTGTGTGGTGAGCAGTTCCCACACTGGGAGCACAGGGGAGCATTGCTGCCTCCTTCTCTCTTCTCATTCCTCTCTTCCTTCCCTCTGCCCTCATGGCCAGTTCAGTGGAGTCAACTGTGTGCCATCACACCAGTGTTATTCATGGCTGGGCAGCACCTTTTTTGCTCTCTATAGAGAATGATGTTGTAGTGATACAGAAACAGCGTTGGCAGAGTAGCAGGGAGCCTGCTGAAGGTGCTGAGCCTGCTGCAAACAGCAATTTTGAGCATAAGAGCGCCTGTGAAACTGCTTTTCCTCAGCAAACAGGCTTGCTTTGGCTATCTCAGAGGTCCATCGTTGCTCACGTGACACTACTCTCTAACATCCATGCTCTTGGAGAAACGTGGAGGACTGGGAAGGCCTGAGAAGATCATTGACTCTTCATGAGGAGTTTAAGTTGTAGAATCATGAAATGGTTTTGGTTGGAAGGCATCCCAAAGCTCATCTGGTTCCAACCCCCTGCCATGGCAGGGACACCTTCCACTGCAGCAGATTGCTCCAAGCCCCATCCAACCTGGCCTTTTGTACTGCCAGGGATGGGGCAGCCACAGTTTCTCTGGGCACTCTGTGCCAGCGCTTCAGCACCCTCACAGGGAAGAGCTTCTGCCTAAGAGCTCATCTCAATCTCCCGTCTGTCAGGTTAAAGCCATTCCCTTTGTCCTGTCCCTACCTGCCCTTGTCCAAAGCCCCTCTCCATGTTTCTTGTAGCTCCTTTAGGCACTGGAACTGCTCTGAGGTCTCCCCTTAAGGAGCTTTCTCTTCTCCAGGCTGAATCAGCTCAGCTCTCTCAGCCTGTCCAATGTTGCCTTTTCCTAAGAATGACATTTAATAAGTGGCCTATAACTGAGCAGGCACTGCCAGGGCTATAGCAGTCCTGCCTCGCTACACGAAGTAGTGCTGCTAAAAGGCTGAGGAACTTTAAAAAGCTTCCATTGCACTGAAGGAGGGGGGTTTGGGAGGTGGCAGTGGCGAAGTGAAGTTCCCTTCTTTTGGAAAGGGAACACTGCATCTTTGTGCAGTAATTTTTTCTCCCTGTGCTTAAGCTTGTCCAACAGTAATCCGAGTGTTCTAGCCTCTAACCTGGAGTCAGAAGAGGGCCTGGCACAGAACCATGAGATTTAGAGCTCTGCGTCACGCCAGCTGTCTACTAGCAGAGGGGGTGGGTTGTGTTGTGGTGGGAGGGGGGGACTAACAGTAACAAGCAACATTTAGATTTACAAATAGCAGCAAATAGATTTACTAGAGCTTAGGGCAAGATGCAGATTTGTTGAGTGAGTTCACACATGTGGCTGGTCTGCTCTGATGTAATTCCAGACTGTGTTTCCTGTCTTGATATTTAATCCAGGGTATGAAGAATGATTCTCTCCCTCCCCGTCGTGGTGCATGCTGTAACTAATTACAGAGCCAACCTGCATGAAGTAGCTGTCTGTTTGGTTCCTGCAGAATTTGGTACATTCATTTTACATAGCAGCAGCGATTAAAGTACATTTTTAATCTGTACATGGTTGTTTCTTACAGCATCTAACAGCTTTTTGCCACTGGGGGAATGGAATTCCCGCTAAACAGTATTACATGTTTCCAGCATACACAATACATCGATATTGCCCCTATATGTGCTCTGCAACGTTCTGCTTTACCTTATTCCAAGAGGAACTGTTCCCCTGTACGCTCCTTATCGATATGACTCGTTTTCACAAGCTGTTTTCTTAGGGAAGCTAACAGGATACAACTGAAGAGAGCACAGGAAAGGTTGCGTATTCACTCCCTTTTTTGAGACATTGTACTAGCAAGGAAGCGGCATCCCGCTTGTGGAGGTCAGTGTTGCTGTACGAGCACGATGTGAAGCACGTCTATGCTCAGAGCAGCAGGGAGGTATTTGTCCCTCTCGGATCCCATTGTGCACTGAGTGCCACAATCTCTTTCAGTGGGAGAGGCTACAGAATAGGCAAGTTGAGGTACCACCCATCCTGTACTTTGCAGGTCATCACCTTTACTGATTTCAGAGCCAAATGTTCCATAAGGCATGTGGAGTGACCAGCTAGAAAGCAACACTCAGTCAGGCTAAGCCTGTATCTATTTTTCAAATAGTAAATATGTGAAGGTCGTACACTATGGTGAATGCTCTGCAGTGATTTGACAATCCGTATCTTTTGTGTTATTTTCTTTTTAAGCATGAGTAGTGAGAACTTCCCTATATTCTTTTCAGACCTCAGGTCTTTATTTTCCTGAAATATACTTTCCTATACACCCACTTTTCTGAAGAATGTGATGTGTGTGAAGCACAAGAGAATTTGCTTCCTCTGTACTAAGAAAAAGCAGAATGAGCAGTAGATCTTATCTTCCTGAAGGGTTTGATGTTTAGAAACAGACCCTGTTGCCTTTTTATTTCATATAAAAAAGTCTAAATCCACACCAACTGCAAATGGGAAACTGAGTAAATACAGAGATCTCAGTAGCCAGACTGGAGAAATCTGGTGGTCAGCCAGATTGGCTAACTCATCAAAATAGAGATTTCCTTGGGCAAAAACAGTGAGGATTTTTTTGACCTTAAATTATTTGCATACATTTTTTTACTGATTGTGAGTTGAGTGTAAGCGTCATTCCTACTTCAGAGCAGTACTTCCTGTTTTCAAGATACGAATGTTCCTCTCTCCATTTTTGACTGCAGAGCTGTTGTGCCTCTCAGCTGTCTTGTCTCTATTTCTACTGAAATCATCATACCCATTTCAGGTTGTGGACAGCTCTTGTCTTTGTATGCCTGCACCACACATGCCCATGCTTCAGAGCGCGCAGAACCTTCTAATCTACTTAAAATGAGACAATTGACTGCTTCATCCTCTTACGATTTCACTATGCCTCCGTGTGGTTCAGAGTCCAATTTAAAATGATTTCTGTTGTGTTTTTTAAAATCCCACATAAATCTTCCATCAAATCTCAAGTACCAGCCGAAATCTTCCCTTTCTGCACCCATTTCTTCTTTTCTGCTGGCACTGTATGCTTATATTGTCTTTAACTTAGCACAGTATTCTGGTAAATGTGGAAGGAAAAGTAAATGAGTTGTTTTGGGTGGTGCTTTATTGACTAGGGAGTGAGTAAAGCAAGAAACTGGTCTTCCTGTTTCAATTCAGGAATTAAAACCCCAGCAGGAGTTGATGGCATCATACCCTTTGAAGTCTGGTGATCTCAATATATTCCTGAGTTCTGGTCAGGTCTCCCATGGGATCCTGTGCTTTGGCAGATGCTGTTCCATAGTCTGTGCTGTGCTGTTGAGGTTTTGTGGATTGATTTATACATGGTTATTAATACAGGCCTTGGTAACGTAATGTAAATGCATCACTAATCCTGTGACGATGACAATTAATTGGTAATGCACCGCATGATGCAGAGCATCGAGCTGCTGGGAGGGAAGGCTTTCAATTTATTTAAGTGATCCCATCAGTCAGAGAATGTCTCTGGATGTGAGCCTCCAGCTGCCTCTCCCTGGGAGCCATGCACAGGGGGATGGCATCTACCCCTAGTGTGAACTGCTACACCACTGGTATACAGCCACAGAGGTCTTGGGAGCTGGAAATGCTCGTAACCCTTTTGCCTAGGCATGGCCACTGGGGGGAAATGTTGGGGATTCTGGACCAACGATCTGGAAGGATTTGGAGACAGGAGTAGTAAATGTGAATTGTGGCTGTCTCACATTAAAGGAAGGGGAGGGGTAATGTTCCTTCCCCATAGATTCACTGATGGGTAAGAAAACAGCAGGAAGAGTCTTCCAGGTTTGAGCTGTAGACTTGTTTCTCTTTTGCCAAATTTCGTTTCTTATCTTGCTGTTGGGTTGATAAACTGCAAAACAGGCTTTTAGTAGTGTTGAACTTGACACCCTAACACCTTATTCTACTGTCAGAAGGCCGACTCTGTCAGGAAAGGAAATGAAAGACCTGGGAGAATGTGCTTGTTATGAGGTGGATTCACCACGTTTCCTTGTGGTAATGTGGCTTCTTCTCTCTGTGCTTCCAAATAAGCTGGTGGGGGCAGACCTGCAGGGAAACAGAGATGATGAATAGCCTTGGGTGAGCTATGGAGGTGGTGGGACTCCAGGGCTGAAGGACGGACATTGTTGGGTGCTTTTGTTAATGGATGATTAAGCTCCCACTCACACCTTAAGCATGCTAATTATAAAGCTTCTAAATATAGAAGAGGAAAAGTCCCGTTTTCTATTCCAGTCTATGAATAACTAAATATTTGCTTGAGGCAACTGCTTTCTTTAATGACTGTTGCTCTTCTGAAGAAATAGCTTATGTAAAATGGTCCACTTGAGGCAGTTTCCTTTTTCTTCTGGTAGCTCTGATCCTGTTTACCAGTGTCAGCACAAAATCAGGGGTACGACAGGTAAGCTCTGGCAAGGCTCTCTGCATCAACTGGAGGAGTAAAATGTCCTGGTAGCTTCTTCTCTGCCTCCATCACAAAGTGGGCAGTACAGAGTGCACCTTGGCTCCAGCAAACCTGGCACCTTTGCTTAAAGCCACCATTGTGGGCAGTTTAAGTCAAAGGGCTGAACTTTGCACTGAAGCAGGTGACGCCTAGGGATGCACCCATGCCTGCTAGGCTGTGAGGGTGCTGGGGATAATGGTTTCTAAACCTCTGCAGCAGATTCACTTCAGCTGTTCTCTAAAGAGTCGTTGCCCTCTTTTTCCCTGAGCACATACTGTGTTCAGTCCAGGCTTGTGCTTATTAGCCGGTGGTACAAAGCAGAGAGCATGGGCCACCAGGTTTAAAGACTTCAGATCTTTAGAGTGTAACTGGCTTGCTAAACTGATTAGAGCAGCTGTGTGTGCCCTCTGAACCTGTTGCAATGGCCAGGCAAAACAGAACACGTTGGAGTAAGCTGCTGCCAGTGCTGATTCTGAGCTTTAGCTGGAAAGTTGAGTCATTTCATCATCTCAGCGGGCTAAGGATGTGCTTGTGGCACTTGGCATTCCTGAGCCACAAAGCATCAACTCAGTTAAAAGTGTCACCTGTGTGTACCTCAGGTTGCCAACTGGTGGCCTAAGGCTGCTGACTGCCTGTAAAGACCTTACCAAGGGCAGATATGGCCCTTAGTCTCTAGCAGCAGTGTGTGAGCAGAGCATGATGCTCGTCAACTTTCAGATTTTAGTATATATTTCCAGGGATGAAGCTAGGCAATGATCTTCCCATTACTTCTGCAGGACCCATAGTTTTATTCCGTATACTGAAAAGATGCCATTAATGCCAAACCCTGTGGAATAAATGTGGAATAACACCACATTAACCAAGCCACTATTATGAGTAAAACAGTTTAAGTGGTGCAGTTATTCTTTGGAGGCTGTGTAGGAGTGAAAGAGTAATTATTCTAGCTAGTTGATATCCTGAGTTGTATGATTATGGGGCAGAACCAGGGTGGTTGGCAGTTACTTAATGCCCCTAATCCCTCCACCCTCACTCCTCTCTGTACCTACTTAGTTGCATTAACTTCATCATGCCTCTCAGAAGAATAAGGCCTAGGAATGTCATTACCAAGTTCAGACAGTTTTTGTGTGTTTCTATTCTCTTCATCTTCAACATTTCTGGATACACATGTAGGGTGGAAGCTTTTTGCAGCACCTCAAAAGTAGTGTTATTTGGGCTCCAGTTATTCCTCATTGCCTTAAATTGATGTGCAAAACCTTTAAAGTCACAACCCCAAAGAGCTAAAAATACAGTGGAAAAGAGTCTAAAGGAAAAATAGAGGAAACTAATCAGTTTGTCTGAGGGTGCACTGGAATTAAATGGCAGAAACAGAAGCCTGGGATCAGATACCTATCCTTGAAGAAACTGATGAGTATCAAAGCGCAGAGAGAAATTTTGCATGCCTTTTTATTTCAGTGGGAGTTGGGTGCCTGTATAGCTGTAGCTAGTTACATCCAGTTGGTGCTTACATTCCTTCAAAAGTCTGTCCTAATTCTATGCTGGGCCAGTGTATTTTGCTTCTCTTCTGGGCACAAGAAGGATTCCTTCATTCCCAGAAGAGCAGATACTGAAATGGGCTCAGCTGTCTTGTTGATTACATGTCATTTGAGACAAAAATGTCATCCCATCCACCACTTTGGTTAGTTTTGATAGTTAACAAAATACCTGTTTTTAAACATCTGACTGGGTTTATTTTCATTAGGCTCCAGCAAACAACTTGTATGAAGACTGAGTCCATACTACACTCCTTGCATTAAGTTCAGTGTAGTTATGTCTAGTTTACATTGGTAATACAGGGCCTGCCTAGTGTGAGTCACCTGCTAATTCTCTTCAGCATAAAAAAAAACACCAGCTCCTTTTTCTAACTTATTTTTTAAGTGTAAGCTAAATGTAGACCTATGAGTAATACATTCCACAGCAGGTAACAGGCAATGACTGGATGTGACAGTTCTAGCGTGGTGTGTGTGCCACAAGAAAAGAACCTGAACTTACACAGATCTGGTACTATCAACGAGCCTGTTACAGACAGGTGTGAGGGGCTGGAACACCATCTCCTGCAGGTCTCATTCGCTCCTCTCTGGGAAAGAGGGATAGCTGGGGTTTGCTCAGAAAATCATGTGTCCCTTGAGCTTGACTGGGAGATGTGTCTGTTTCCAGGTTTATCCCACAGCTACAGGTAGTTGAGCAGCTAGGTCCTGTCTGTGTAGGCTCCTCCTGGGGAGATGAACCAGGATGGTCTGTCCCACATCTTTTAGAAAACAAACAACTGAGCAAAACCCCACTAAAACAAGGCCAGATCCTCACACCCTACTTTCCCCTTATTAATTCACATATGCCTGCTGACTGCAGCCAACCTCTGATGCTGCCTGAGATGTTAAAAGAGGCACCTTCTAATATCCTTGGTTGCAATGATCTCATTTAATGAAAAACAGGTGTCAGTGGTGGGTTGTAAGCATAAAGGAGGAGAATGTTGACTGATAGACATACTATCATAGAATTGTAGAGTGGTTTGGGCTGGAAGAGACCTTAAAGCTCATCAAGTTTCAACCCTCCTGCCATGGGCAGGGGCACCTTCCACTACAGCAGGTTGCTCCAAGCCCCGTCCAACCTGGCCTTGAACACTGCCAGGGATGGGGCAGCCATCTGCCTAAGAGCTCATCTCAATCTCCCCTCTGTCTTGTCCCTACAGGCCCTTGTCCAAAGCCCCTCTCCACCTTTCTTGTAAGCCTCATTAGTTATTGGCAGACTGTGTTATCAACTCCTTCTTTTTGTAACATTGATGAGCAGCATAGTTAGACCTTGGTTTTGAAGTGCTGAAAGTTCAGGTGTACAGGGATTTTTGCTGCTGGATATCAGAATTGGCTAATGGTGTTCTTTCTGAAGTAAGTCCATGCAGTAACAATACTGAATTTACAAACAAGGTTAGTTTTAGTTATATTCTCTTCAACTGTAACATGCAAATTCAGTGCTTGTAAATACAGTCACTTGGTACATGTAAACCTTAACTGTAATTGAACTGCAGGTGTGGAAACAATAAACTACAACAATAAAGAATGTATATATGGATCTAAAAACTTTTGTGACCAGGACGATTCTTTTTCCTGGTAGTCATCTGTAATAGTACACAGTTTTCTAATGCAGTAAAAATATTAAGTAAAAAGAGGTGTAATAGATAAGAAAAGTGTCATTTTTACTGAAATGCAAAAGGTAGCCTAAGACTTGGCCACCTCTTTAAAATATACAAGAAAATTCAAGTAATCAGGAGTTAATGAATGGTATCTTTGCCTGAGTGTGAAGCTTGTCTGAAAGAGAAACACTGCATGAGATTACATGAAAATCAGTAACCAATAAAGGGAAAATAGTTCTGGCAGTGTTGGAATACACCATCTGACACTTTCAAGGGAAATAATTAACTTGTAAATAATAGTAATAGTAGTAATAATAACGATAATCTTGATACTGCTGTGAACATTTCACTCTTTTACTCCTTTGCATCTATTCAAGTTTAAGTAATTCTTCCCACAGTAAACTGTAAATGAAATATTTTTAAATCCTTTCCAAGTAAATATCTGGGACTTTTATGATTCTGGGGCTGCCTTAGCCATAATTTTCCATATGCAGTAGTATGAGAGCGGCACTTACTGCTATAAAGCAGTACACCCATTCTAACAATATTACCTACACATTAAAAAGGTGAGGAATGTCTCTATGGCTAAACAACAGGGTGTTTATCTTGCACCCTTCATCACAGTCGACACTGAGACTTGTTCCCATTACTGCTTGGGAAGCTTAGAGATCATTAATGTTATTTTAAAACATAAAAGCAGAGCTCAGCTCAAATGCAATCAATGCCCTGTTTTGCCAGGCACTATGTGAAGCTGTTGGAAAAGGCTGTTGTAGGATGAGGAGCTCATAGAGAGCATACAGTGCTGGTACACTATATATGCTATAACCACATAGGTAACCACGCAGAAGGACTCACGGTTATTGCCTTACTCTTCATATTGGTGGCTTGTGCCATTGCCTGCTATAGAAAGCAGACCACTGTGCTAAGCACATTAAGAAGTTGAGGAGAAGAGGTGCTGTCAAGTGTGCATGTTTGCTCTTGCCATTCCTATTCTTGGGCTCAGGTCAGTCAGGTCCCAAGGTATATGCAACAAAGTGAACCTCTGTGGTGTGGTATCTGGGATTTGGTGGAGTAAAGGACTTGCTAGGATATAGGCTTCCTTTTTAGAGCAGGGCTACTGTGAAACCGCTGGGGCTTTCCACTAAGTGACCAGAGCCAAGGTGGAGCGGGGGTACTGTGATGTACCCAACCGTCATAGGGGGGTCTCCACAGGAAAGACCATACTTATCTGCTAGATGGAGACAAAAAAACTACTACTAGTAAGCATAAGTAAGTTCCTGTCACTTGGGCTTCCTGCTGAGTCATTTAGAGCAGTAACTCATTCTTTCCTAGCTGCAGCAACCCTCTCTTACAAGAAAAGGCAAGATGCACATGAAGACAAACACACACCTTTTTCTATTGAAGTTAGTGGCAGTCACCACTGAGGTTAGCAGAAGGGTTTGGCTGCATCACATTTGGGGCATTCTCATGGCAGAAGTGACTTCATGTAATTGCTCCTGATTTCTGACCCTCCCCTTTTCTCCTCCTCACCAGTAGAGTGTTCGTATCTCAGTTGTGTTTTGTTCTTTTCCTGCAGGAGAAAATACAAGAAAACATCACAGAGGTAAGAGTAAATCGCAGAGGACTGGAAGCTATTTGTGAGTCATCTGTCTCTTTTTGTTAGGGGGTTTGAAGGAGGATTTTCCTGTTATCAGATTGGTTTTGTTCCCAGGGAAATGTCCTTGTATTGATTGTTTCTCCCTTTGAAGGTCCATGTTACACTGCTGTTCCTTCAGATCTCCTCTGCTGCTAGTGTTATTTGTTCCTTTGGATCCCCTCTGCTGTTAGTGTTATTCCTCCCTAAGGACAGAAATATTTATCTTTGAAGGTATCAAGCCCTAAGAAACGTCACTCTGTTCCTTCTACAAGATCTGCTGGTTCTAACTCCTATTGCTTACTCACGCTGTAACAACAAAATGGATTGTGGGCTTGTGGTGTTGCTAATAATCTGCAACTTTGCTGGAGAATGAAGGAAAACAGGGATCCTGTTGATAAGTAGGCCCTATTACAGCTACCTGATCTAGTTATCATACTGTCTCCTTGCAGGAGAGAGGTCCTATGGGAGGCTTTGACAGATCCATTCTTTCTTTCTTTGGAGCCCTTGTATTGGTTGCTTCAGAGCCTACACTTTGCACTTTTTCAGAGCGCACTTTTTTGGTGCTGAGCTGACTCCTCCTCCCTTGCATGAGGAGTATTAATTGCTGACTTAATCTCATGACATGCTGTGCATCTTTAGTCCATGTTGACTTTAACTGGATTTGAGACTCATGCAGAGTGCTTCCTAAAGACTAAACCCTGCAGCTCTGCTGAGTATGCCCTTTAATGTTATGTGATGATGGAGAGAGCTGACGGTAAGCTGGCATGGTGATGTGATGGGCTAAGACATCGCAGCCACCCCTTCTGTTTGCTATCATGCTACGCTGAAGATGCTCACTCCACTGCAGCATTGGCTGGATGGGCTGTGTGTGTGTTTGTGTCACAGCTGCTAGGCATTGAAGTGCAGTGTCTTCAGTCATGTTGAGCTCAGTGGGAAATACTGATTTGGAGGTTTCTGTGCTGAACTGTGTGGTGGGCATTGTGCAGAGTGAGCGCAAAAATAGGGAGAAAGTAAATATGTTCCCAGTTGTTTTCCTGAATGTGGGGCTGACACTAGTCCTGTTTGCAGCTCTACTTTTCTCCGTTTCCCTTGCTGCTGCCATGATTGCTAATTAATTCTGAACATGTCTCTGGGCAGATGTCTTGAGTTGCTGCAACAGGATTTGTTCTAGGGCTGAGATAGTTTCCAGGAGCAGTGATTGCACTTTGTCCCCTCTGCACTGCTCACAATGTCCTCAGTACTGTGTCTTATTTGGGTGTGTTTTCTGTGTACATAAACATGGCATCAGAGAGGTTTGTGTTCAGCTTCAGGAGACTTTCTGTAAGCCTTGGAAGAGAGAGATGAAGTATGTTAAAAGCTCCTACAAGCTTAGTACACGGTTGTATCAGTGACATACAGGGAATTGAGTATGTCAGGCTGTGTAAACATACCATTATAGGGTTATGTTTTGTGCCTTTGTAACCTTGCTTTGTTCTTGATAACCTTGCTCAGCAGGCACTGGCTGCTGGCTGGTGCGCTGTGCAACTCAGCTGGGTAGCTGCTGTAGCTGGGAATCATTTCCCAGCACCTAGGGCAAATTAGCTGGATACTGATCTTCTGACTTGAATTTACCACCTGCTGTGTCATTAAGGTATGGTACTAAATGGGAAATTACACATGCTGCTATCCGATGCTGAAGTGTAACATCCGGCAAAAGGAAGCGGTAGGAAGGTAGTTCATTTAAAGGTTAGTTTTAAGTAGCGTCTCTGTTGAGTTGGTAATTCCAGCAGTGAACATAAACTGATGACTTGTCTCAGGTCTTCGCTTTCTTTTCCCATATTCATGTGCTGTGGAGCTTTCTTTCCTTTGTTATGTTTTTTTTCAAAACAATCTCCATGGTTCCTGAAGGGTGGCTGGCAGCTGAACTGCAGACATCTTCATAGAACTATAGAGTGGTTTGAGCTGGAAAAGACCTTAAAGTTCATCCACTTCCAACCCCCTGCCACATGCAGGGACACCTTCCACTAGAATACGTTGCTCCAGGCCTTGTCCAGCCTGACCCGGAACACTGACGGGAATGGGACAGCCACAGCTTCTCTGGGCACCCTGTGCCAGTGCCTCAGCTCCTTCACAGGGAAGAAATTCTGCCCAAGAGCTCATCTCAGTCTCCCCTCTGGCCGGTTAAAGCCATTCCCCTTGTCCTGTCCCTACAGGCCCTTGTCCAAAGCCCTTCTCCAGGTTCCTTGCAGCCCCTTTAGGCACTGGAGCTGCTCTGAAGTCTCCTCCCCTTAAGGAGCCTTCTCTTTTTCAGGCTGAATCAGCTCAACTCTCTCAGCCTGGATCCAGAGCAGAGCTGCTTCAGCCCTTCTGGCGTCTTTGTCTTCTACTTCCTTTTGCGTCTCTTCCTTTTGCTTCTCTTTGGGGAGTCTTACCACATGGGAATACTAAGGTGATAGTAAGCAGCACTTCGCTATGAAGAGGGAAACACTGCTGTCGTCTACCTTGCAGTGTAAAGAAACGAGGTCCCTTTGAGTGCAGACCTGTTGGCAAGGAAGATGAGTTATGTGCACGAAAACATGGGGAGAAAGAATCAGAGCAAAATTTGAGCCATTCTAAAATTGCAGATAGAAATGGTAGACACTGACTTTTGCATTGATCATCCTGTTAACTGAGTTGACTTAAATGCTTTTGTAATAATAACATATTGGTATGATTTTCCTCATAAACTTGGAAGTTTCACAGCTGTCTAGACAACCCTAATTTCATTAGACCCAACCTAGTAATTGCATCTGAACCACTGAACTGTGATGTAGATTAATAGCAGCAATACCAGAGAAGCAGGATATTTAATCAGAACTTGGGTCATCTATCATTCTCCCATCTAGTTCCCTTTGGGTAAGTGAATAGTATAAGCTTATTAAATAGTGACTGTAGGGGTAGTCAGCAAGGGGGAGAACTAGACAGGAAGCCAAAGCTCTCTTGAACTGTCAGGTCCTGCATTGGGTTTGCTTTTTCTGGAGCGCCTGAGACCTCAGTCGTGTTTGATTTGTCTGCTGAGAGTCCCAGTTCTGCTGAAGACAGCCAGCTGTTGGCTGCCCGTGGTTTCCCTCAGCTCCCTGGGATATTGAAAACAAAATGAGCTTTTCAGGTAGCTTATGCCAATCCTCTCCTAGATTAGATTCGTGCTTGGGTGGCATTCAGATAGTGCAGGTAGTTCTGTGCTTCTAAGGACTCAAATGAAGGCCTATTTTTCTTCTCAAGATCTGTCAGATATATAATTTGTGTTAGCTTCCATGGCTATGAACCGTAGCTTTGCATTTTTACTTGCCAGTAATGGAATTGCATGTGTTGCTGTTTTGGTTTAGCTACTTGTTGGTTAATTGTATAGTTTAATTTTCTACTAAGGTGCAAATTCTTTTACAGTGAACTCATTTTAGATAAAAGTCAAATAAAAATAATCCTGATATTTTATCCATCCATCATGGATGAATGGATGTTTTTCCCCGAGTGCCTGCTACTGTTTTCGTAAAGGACAAAGCAGAAAAGGAAATGTAACCAATGTGCCCTTGAAATATGGCTGCGACCCTAAAAGAAGCATTGTAAAGGGCCCAGAAAAATACTAATGTAATTTGTTTAAGAAGGATTGTACTCTAATTAAAAAAGGTTGGTATCTGATACAAATCACATGGCTGGAACATCAAACCTTCCTTATCTTCATGAGGGTTTTGTTGGTTTTCCTTCTGATAATCAGGAGTTTCATGAGCAGTGATCTTCTTTTCTATCCCTTTCCCATGTTTTCCTATGCTTTCTTATCTGTGCTTCTTAATTCCAGTTTGCTCCAGCATTTAGTTAACATACTCTCGGAGAAAAATGTGAATGTGAACATGTTCTTCCATTACAAACTGAAAAAAAGTATTAAATATTTATGCTTATGTGAAACCATAAACACAGTGTTACATGCAAAAGTGGGAAAATTCGGTGTTTTTTTTTCCCCAGCTTTATTTGGTAGCCATCTTCAGTGTTACTAATGTTTGTACCTCTTTATATTACAGTAATCCACTGCATTTTTTGCATTATTTCAAAATACAGGCAAGTTTATAATCTTGTCTCATTATAGATAATCTTTAAGGTAGGCATTTACTCAAGATCAGATCCTGTGAGGAAAACTGTGCTGGGATTGTTCTCGTCCTTCAGTGCCATTAGGATACACTAAAAAGATCATCACTGGAATGAAGCATCAGTGATCTCTCAAAGCTGATTCTCTGTGTAAAGGCATTAGATATGGTGGAAGTTGTCCCTTCCAGTGATAGTGTAGATTGAAGGGGACCTTTGGAGGTCAGGTCATTCTTTCAGCTCTTAGTGCTTGAGGACATCGCTGTGGCCCTGATTGACTCTTGTCGTTCACCAACTTACTTAATTTGACAAAATACTTAGTCCTTAGTTCTGATGCCATTTCATTTCCACAGCTTGTCTATTGACCTTGCAAGGTTATCTTAATTACAAATAATAAAAATACCCCTAATTCCTTAAGCTGCGCGAGTAATTATAATATTGCTTAGCTCAAGGTTTTGCATAGATATATACATACATATAGTATCAGTAGTGTGCACACATAATGCAGAACTTGATGTGTCCAAATTCTTTGTAAAGTCTTTTGGGTGCTGAGACTTTCTTGTCCCCCTGTTACTTCAGTAGGACTTCTTAAAACTCTCAATTTCAGGGAAACAGGTTGAATTTTCAATTCAAGGCTGCTGGGCATTATGCAAAAGGAGGTCAGACTTATTTCTATAATATTACAAGTGAAGCAGGTTCTGTTAAATTTAATGAACACTTAATTTCAGTGGAAAGTTATTAATTTGTTGAGTGCTCTGTATTCATTGCACTGCAGAGTCATGGGTGTTTTGGGAAAAAATTGAACGTGGTCATGTAAGTAAAGCTTATAATTAATCTGTATGTGAAGGGGGCGAATTAAAATGACACTGGTAACCTTAATTTGGTATTTCCTGGCTTTTTGGGTGCAGCTTGAATGATCTTCTAATGCAGGTTAAGTGCAGTCAGATACTGACAGCATTACACAGCTCTGCAAAGGGGGCTGTAGTTCAAGTGAACAAATTTAAGTGAAGTTCCTGCTTTAATTCATGGAGGGAGTTTATATTACTTGGCTGTGTGTAGGGAAACTTAATGCTGAGAGGAGAGGAGGTAGGCTACCTCTAGAAGATCCCAGCTTTTGTTCTCCTGACACTTTCAGTAAGAGGAAAACACTGAAGTGCTGAAAGTAATGGAGGTTTTTACATACCCTCCTGCTTTCCATCCTTCTCCTTCCCTCTGTTTTAGACAGCTGGAAGATGCAGTGAGATTGGGCTCCAGGGGGATAAGCACATTCTCGTATTGCTTTTGTCCTGCTTTGAAATCTTGCTTAGTTTTTCTACTCTAACTGGAGTCAGGTATTCCTTAAGGTGATGGCTCTGGAGGAGGAGGCTATACATTTTGGATCCCTGATTCATGAGGAATGGGACTTCTTTATCCAGAGCAGGAGCAACTACAAAATAATTATGAAGCATGACTAAATAATGACCAAATGTTTTGTTATATATTCCATTACTATGTGTTTTATAGATATATACGATATCAAATCTTTCCATATATTCCTGTTATTTTACTAAAACTATTTTTTTCCCATATCTTATATAGTGCTGAAGAATTATCAATAAATACAGGTCTTTAATGATTAATGACTAACACTGACTACAGTGAGCATAGTTTTGCAGCTGATTTACAATACCTAAAATATCACTGGTTGTGCAGAATTTGTTGTAACAATAACACGTCTTGCTTGATGAGGAATGAACTCTGCCAGACTTGAAAATGAAATAAGTAGCTTCTGCTATTCATACTGTGATGACAAGTGTTCTTACCTATTAAATGAAAGTTATGTTCAGGTTTTTCCTAAAACTGTTAATGTTTAGGTGAAATTCAGCCATAAACTTCAGTGTCTTTTCAGCAGAACTGGTCTAACACACTCCTTTTGCATTGGTCCTCTCTCTACATGACGCTGGTGTTCAAAGTGGAATGGTGGTGTCCTCCAAATTCATATTTTCTGGATACTGTTTGTATCTATTTGTTGCAAGTTATTTGTAGTCCCCAGGTTTGCAGGCTTTGTTCCCTTTTTGCTAGAGTAGGATCAGTGTAAAATGAAAATGATGGAAAGTCATAGTACGTAATGCTGATAAACTGCTATTAAATGTTTGGCATTTGACGTTCAAACCAAAATGACTTTGCACAGTACAGGTGCTTTCTATTTTAAATTTCTAAGTGCTTGGTTCAGATCTTAGGGAGAGGCAGAGTAGAAGCAGTCTTGTGCCTTATACTACTTTTCTAGGCTTTGTTTTGAAAAGCTGTCTGCAAGGTAGCTGCTGGAGAATGTGTTTTCACTGGCTGTACACACGAGTGATAAATACTTCTAAAATGGGTGATATAGATTAGATACACTAGAGCTTTATTATAGTTTGGCACTTCTCTTTGCACCGATAGGAAGCAAACAAAATAGTGCATGTACGAATCTAGAAAGCTGATGGAGAAGAATAAATCCAATCTCTAGACACCTTCCCACTGGGTTACTTTAGCTTCTTTCAGAGGCACCCAGTCTTCTCACTAACTTATTTTTAGCAAAATTGAAGTGACTTGTTTTTTTTTTTGTAATTCTGCTTGTGGGTACACAGGTACCAACTAGTAAATGTTCATTTCCATTTTAGTTAACCTGAGGTCCTTTACTGAAGCATGTTCAGAGAATTAGATTAGGATTTGGTGAGGGGATGTAGCAGGGAGTTCTTCTCCTGTGATGTGAGCATAATTTGTATAAGAAGGATAATAAAAATTAATGAAGAATTCAGTTAAGCCCTATGTTATTGCCTATGAGATATGATCCTCCTGTAAAACACTATTGATTTTTTGTTTTTGTTTCACCCATGAGAAGTGAATTACTTGGGTCTGATGCATGCAGCCCAGTGAAACTTCCTTAGTGACAATCACAATAACTTTAATGGTCATGTTGGTAACATAAGGGCAACTTGCACTGTCTTCTATAGATAATCAGACTGTTCATTTCCCAAGTCTGCATGAAAACAATTTATGCTGCTAGTAAGGAGCCTTCTTTTGTTGGAGCTCTTTTTTGGTCCTTTTCTTATTTTCACTGCAGTTTCTTGATAATCTCTCAATGTTCATGGAAGAACTGCATAAGTATCTGGAAAAAATCATGTTCTATTTCTTGAAAATAACTGCTAACACAAATGATAAGACATCTTTCTCCAGTCCTGCTCTTCCCACCTGCCATTTCCTATTCCTTTGTTCATTTCATCCCTCTTTCCTAGCTGCATGTGATTTCTTTTTTTTGATCCACAACATAAGCATTTAGTCCTGAGACTCTGTATCTCACTGGTCTTCCATTAACACGCACTACACCCAATATCACAGAATCTTATGTGTTGGGAAGCTTTCTCTCCAAGGGGAACCTCAAGAAACAAGTGGGAAAATCAGATTTGGGATCCCACTGCACTTTCTGCTCTTAGGCTGTATCACTCTACTGTTCAGTTGTGTATCCAAAAGTTCTTGGGAATAAAACACCATGAGAAGGATGAAAACAAAATAATCTAAATGAATTGTTCTTCTTTAACTTAATAATGGTAAATTGCATCTGGTCAAACCAATAATCCCAACAGCTGCTAATGAGTTGACCCTTTGGAGCCTGCGCTTCAAGTAGTGGGTAGGTATTCCATCGATTTTTTCCCATCAAACATTGATAATGTATGAGCTAGAGCAATTTCCAGGCAGTTTTCAGCAAGCTGGGTAATTACAAAAACCTGGTCATTTAAATTACCCTAAGATGCAGCATTTCCATGACTAATTCAGAACTCCTGTGTCTTAGCTGAAACTCAAATTCAATTTGAATTGATAATGAGTTGTTTTAATTCCTCTCTTTGATTTAATGATCAGACCGAAAGACATTTGAGGAGGGTGTAAGGAGTAGAGAGGGAGAAAGACAAAAATGATTAGTGACTGACACGACTTTGGCAGTTAATGTGGGAATGAGCTTTTATTTGGAGATCTCCTCTGGGGGAGGAAGATGTAAGTGAAGTCCTTTATGAGCTCCTAGCCTTCAGAATCTCACTTCCTAAATGTGTGTCTCCCTTGTGAATGATGAAGAGGGAATCCTGAGGCATTTTGTTAAACGTCTATCAGATGCAACGGATGAGGCATCCTTGCTGGGATAATGTGCCCCAGAGAGAGTTAGCTATCTCTTGGCAGTGTGACTTGTTCCCAAGAGAGATTTCTCACTTTTAGCATGGATTACACTGGAGCCACTGACAAGTCTTACCAGCGCTAGAAACCCTTTTTCTTCATTGCCACATCTCTGATTTCTGCTGATTAAGCTCTGTGTTTCCTTTAGCACATCCTCAACACTATCCAAGTATTATGACTAATTCTGCCCCACTTGCAACAAATGTATTTTTTTTTTGCGGTGTTGTCCTGCGTATTTTGGGGTGGCATTTAACTTTTAATTCAGCGACAGGTGAAGAAGTCCTCCAGATCTTTATGCCATATCTACATGGATACTGCAGTCTCTCTGAGCCAAGGGATTTATCACACATTAAGGTGAAAATATCCCCAAGAGTCTGTTGTGAAAGCCTTGGCAGATCTTTGCTAAGGGCCATGCCATCTCCCCAGGCACAGTGTGGCAGGGCTAGTAATGTATTTTGGCAGGCAGGCTTCTGAGTGTTAACATCAAAAATGGAAAATAAGCCTTAAGTAGAAGGAAAGGACTTGGGCTTCCGTTGTGCATGCATTAGTTTAAAAAGGAACCACACATTAATATCCTTAATACACGTTTCAATGAGCACCACCACAGAGAAGATTAAGAAATAATTTACTCTAGTTTTTGGCTGATGCATCTCCTTCCCTCAATCCTGTCCATCTACTTATGCACTGGAAGAGATGCAGATGCTGCTACAGAATTTCATGTGTACTTTTCCAAGGTTTGAATTAAAGTTATGCTCCAGTGGATGATGATAAACTGTCTTCATGCAGCAGAGCAGTTGTTCTCCTACTGGGGAGCAGGTTCATGTAGAAACATCCAGTTGTTACTTACTTACCTGCAAATACTGTGCTTCACAAGGGCTTTGTGTAGTATCTGAGGTATATTGTGGGTTTGTTTGACCATGCTCAGAGATACTAACATGCCTGGTTGTGTGAATGTATGAGCGGATACATGCACAATAGGCAGGTTAGATGAATCCAGTTTAGTAAGATCTATCCTAAACTCTCAAGATTAAAGACTGGCGAGATTACTTCCAAAGATGTGTCATGGTTTTTTTTTTTGTGTTGTGTCATTCTTAGTTATTTTTCTTCCACGGTTTTGGGGAACATTTATGGTAGAGAAGTGCTTTGGTTTCTCCTAAGGTTCAGGCACAGGGTTTTGGATATCTGGGCCTCTAATGCCTGGTCAAAAATCCTATTTTTAAGCTTGTGCTTTTTTCAGTGTAGCTTTTTTTCCCCTAATCTTCCTTCTGATTCATAGAGTACTTAAACCCACATTCCCCTCACCTAGCTACAACCATACCTTCCGAGGGAAAAATAACAATTGTCTGAACATAATAGAAGTGCTGTAGTTAAATCATGATTTCTTTCTGAGGTTATTACTCTCTGCATATACAAATATCTTATTTCTGTGCTCCTGCACAATGCATTCAGATTTAGTGGTGCATGTAATTAAGGTTCATAGCTTTAGAATGTTTGATTAGTATTTACATAAAACATGTTTTCAGCTTATCTTTTATTATTGTCTTGATTAGGACCTGCTATTTTTAAAAAGAGGGAAATGTATTTCTGTTCTCTTAAGTTTATTGTCAGAAAGTTTGCTTCATGCAGTGCAGCAATTGCTCTCTGAACTTGCTGATTGGCAGCACACAGTTATTCTAGGCTTGTAGGGCATTGTCTTCTTGGATTACTACTCAGGATTTGGGGCCTTAATAGTAATGAGTGGATAGGATGGAAGTGATTCTTTGTTAGGTTGTTAGCTCTGTACATGGAATATATTTATCTGAGTTCTTTGTCTGCTGAAAGGTCATTTAAATTCTCGGTATTTTTTCACTTCTATTCCTATCAAAACAGATCCTGCTATAACTGAGTTCCACATGAGCTGGTCATTTCTTTATTAGAGTTTTTTTTCCAGCTACCTAATAATATATCAACAAATTCCAGCAGTACTTAGTGATGACTGGCTAAGAACTTCTTTGCCAGTTTTATCTCGTGGTCAAGTAGTATAATCGAGACAAATACCCACTGTGAGAGCTGGTGGGATCCACCTCCCCGAACAGCAATGGTCCTGTGGTTTTGTGAAGTAAATTATTGGCATTGGAGCATCTGGTTAAGCCCCTCCAAATGAAGCAACGTGTTGATCCTCATGAGAAATCAGTGAGCAGGCAGTGAGACTCAGCTGTAGTCCAACTGCTGCTGAGCTGAACTCAGGCCATGATTAAAAGCATAGTGAGGAGATAGACATTTAGGCTAGGAATGCTGTCTGTGTTGTGTATGGATAAATAGGTGAGTTTGATCTCTAGCAGCTCATCCAACACCTTTTCCCAGGATTAGATTTGCTTAGAAGAGAAAACTAAGACTGCCATAAAAATATGTTGCTCATGCTCTGACAAGCATTCTGCTTGTTGCTGCTTTTTCTCTAGAGTGGCTAAGCTATAAGAATGGTTGTACTGGAACAAGCTGCCCAGGGCAGTGTTGGAGTCACTGTTCCTGGAAGTGTTCACACACCTTGTAGACAAGGCCTTCAGTGACATGGGTTAGTGGTGGCCTTGGCAGTGCTGGCCAGCGGTTGGATTGGATGATCTTAAAGGTCTTTTTCAATGCAGTTGGGTCTGTGATTCTATTCCAGCTTTATTACAGATTGTCGTGGTTTGAGGCCCCTCAAACAGTTCTGTGCACCACCCCCCCCCCTCTTTCTTCCCCAGT
>JASSUY010031236.1:0-18229 GCA_032466535.1 Forpus xanthops | reverse complement strand
AGAAATGCATGAGCATAGTGCAGGAGTGTACTTGTATGTATGTTGGGGCAGGGGTGGTTGCTGGATTGACCAACCTGAGAGTCGTAAGTCAGGGATGTTGGTGGAGTCAGAGAAACTGACAGTCCAAGGAAAGCTCCAGATACTAAATAATTGCCAGGAAACTGTTATTTGCAAGTATGTGAGTATTTGCAGGAGCAGCGGGGGAGAGGATAGTACTGAGAGTCAGGGGAGTTGTGTGTGTAACAGTGCTGAACTGTCTGGGCGGCATGTCTTTGAATCACAGCCTAGTTTGGGTTGGAAGGGACCTTAAAGCTCATCTAGTTCCTACCCCTACCATGGACAGGGACACCTTCCACTAAACCCCTGCTCTAAGCCCCATCCAGCCTAGCTTTGAACACTGCCAGGGATGGGGCAGCCACAGCTTCTCTGAGCAGCCTGTGCCAGGGCCTCACCACGTTCACAGGGAAAAAGTTCTTCCTAAGATCTCATCTCAATCTCCCTCTTTAAATTTAAAACCATTTCCCCTTTTTCTTAACTACATGCCCTTGTAAAAAGTCTGTCTCAGGTGTCTTGCCTCTGCAAAATTCCTATTCTGTTTGGAAAGAGCATTTAATGTATCGTTTTGGTTTGCTTTTGACTTTTCTCAGGGCCTAAATGGGCAGAAGAAATACCAGATCCATCTGAAGAGCACAAATGGTCCCATTGATGTTCTCTTAGTAAACAAAGATACTTGGAGCTCTCCTCCTGTTGTACTGCCTGTCCCTCCGCCTGAAGATCTCATTCAGTGCCAGGCAGTTGCAGACTCAAAACCACCAGTCTCACCAGTTGCCCACTTCCAGGAGACATCTGTTCCCAGCAGCACCAAGCCCTCTACACCAGCATCTACAAGCAGTCAGGAGCAGAGCCCTCCTGCAGAGAATCCCACAAGCGCAGGTGAGAGGGAGGCTGCAAGAGGCAGAAACAGGATGGAAGCTGACAAGGAGAGTGCATTTGTCAGCCTGGCTGGGACTGGCACTGCTGGTCATGCAGCTCTATCAGCTCCTGGCAAAGGAAGCATATCTGCATTTGCTGCAGTGAGCCTCTTCTGTCTTCATTAGTGGAACTGTCTGTGGTAATGGAAGAAAGACACTTGGCTTCAGGGGGTGGTGCCAAGCTGAAGGAGCAGTGGTGGGGAGAGACTGATCATACAGATTGGCAGAAGTTTGTAAAAGGGTCTTTTTAAGTCTGAAGTTCAACTTTCAGTTTGAAAAAAACACTGTAAAAAATACTATATTAGGTTGGTTGCAGCTTTGTCCAGCTAAATTTTGAAAGCATCTAGCAGTGGAAACCCCCAGATTACTTGGTGAGCTCTTCCACAGCTGCAGCACTCTCTCAGCAAATTCCTTTTTTTCAGATACCAGGATGCTTTGGGCTGCATTTTGTGCCTGTTGTGTATGTTAGTGTTATTTGGCACCACTGAGAAGTTCTTAATTTTTGTACCTACCTTTCAGGTAGCTGCAAGATTCTGTTCATTGCCCTTAGACTTCTCTTTGCCTGACTGAACAAGCCCAGCTCCCACCCCCTCCTTGTAGCATGTGCCCTATACCCCTGGCCAACTTGGTAGTCCTCAGCTGGATCTTCTCCACATCTTTCTTGAGCTGGAGGATGGCCAAAACTGGACCCAATATCCCAAGTGCAGTCTCAGCACTGAGCAGGACAGTAACTTCTCTCAGTGTGTTGGCCACATTTCTTCTGGGGTAGCTTACTATTTGGCTTGTATTAACTACTGTGAGAGCATGCTTTTGGCTTATGTGCAGCTTGACATCACCATGAGTGCTCTGCAGCAGAACTGGAACAGGCAGATCTTACTGGGTGAAAGCAAGAAGACTTCTTCTTATGCAGCTTGGCCAGCATTGCAATGAGGATTGAGTCTGCTGCGGCTTGCTTTCTAGCTGGTGGGAGATGACCTTCCTGTATGTGTCTGTGGCTCTTCCCAGAATGCAATGTCTCAGCAGCAGAGTCCAAAAGCAGTGATGACTTTGATCCCATGGGGAATGTCTCCGTATCGCCCAGCCAGCCGGTTGGGTTGGACACCCAGCCGCTCCAGTCCTCTGCCTCGCTGGACAGCAGCTCCATCCTACCCAGCCCCTCCACTGCCTTTGAGCCCATCAAGCCTGACCCCACAGAGAGTGAGTATGCACTTTTGTTTCATGTGTTGCTTCAAAATCATCCTGTTTGGAGTGAGCAAAGGGTTGCTGGGCCTGGAGGAAGGAGCTGGACTCCATTCTGCCTTTGCTGCCAGCCACACTCTGCAAGGGATGAGTAGGCACTTCCCTGAGAGGTTGCAGGGGAACCTGATGAGAATGGGATTGTATTGTGTCTAGTGTGCAACCACTTACTATGATCATAGAATCCCAGCCTGGTTTGTGGGGAAGGGACCTTAAAACTCATTCAGTTCCAACCCCTGCTGTGGTCAGGGACACCTTCCACTAGACCATGTTGCTCCAAGCCCCATCCAACCTGGCATTGAACACTGCAGGGATGGGGCAACCACAGCTTCTCTGGGCAACCTGTGCCAGGGCCTCGGCACCCTCACAGGGAGGAACTTCTTGCTAAGATCTCATCTCAGTCTCCCCTCTGTCAGGTTAAAGCCATTCTGCCTTGTCCTGTCCCTACAGAGCCTTGTCCAAAGCCCCTCTCCAGGTTTCCTGTAGCCCCTTAAGGCACTGGAAGCAGTTCTAAGATCTCTCTTGAGCCTTCTCCAGGCTGTCAGTACTAGAAAATATGAAAGGGACACTCGCATGATACACATCTCTGCTGTTACGTGTAAGATTATTCCCTTTCAGTCCCTTTTGTACACAAGTTCCAATTTTTTGGCTGTGTGAAGCTACAGAACTTGCAGGCACCACTGAGAGCACCTTTGTAACACTTGGGGAATCTTTGGTAGTAGAGCTCTCATCTCTGCTTTCCTCCTTTACTTGGGAATACTTCCTCTGTCTTCAGTAATCTTGTGTCTTTAATGATCTTGCAGTTAGATTTGGGGAGCTTCTTGGTGTGCTTGGTGAGGTGAAATGGGCTTTAAAAAAGAACATTAGAGCTTTATTCCAGGAAATGGCAGGTTGTCCCAAGGAGAGAAAAGCATTCTCTAGGTAAGATGCACTGCTGTAATGGTCCGAAGCCTACCTTCACTGCAGAAACACTCTACATTTCAGGGTTATGGTTAGAAGAGGAAATCTTACCAGTGCTTCTTTCACCCTTCTGCTGCTAGCATGTCCAGGAAGTACGAGCTGTCTGTCTTTATCTTGGAGTAATCTTAATTGTGAAATTAGCCTTTGATGTGCATATAGTTTACCATCTTCCAGCAGGCCTGTGCTGCCTCTCTAAAGGCATGTCCTCATCCTACACAAGATAAATCAAGGCAGTGCATACAAGCTGACACCATGTGAGGCATACATCCAGGCAATTACTCTGGAGATGCGAACTGTGATAACATGTTCATGTCCTGGGGCTCCTATAGGTTTGTTTTAAAGTGGTCAAGCTTTAGTATTATATTGCTTATCATTTCAGCAGAAATATGTAACACTGGGTGTGGGAGCAGAGGTCTGGATGGCATAGGATGATTTGGGTGTGGAAGGAGTACAGTAGGATAGTAGGTGATTATGCCTTAAAGCTTCAGACTGTTCATGTAATGATGCAAACCATTTGGTTGATTGTATTTGCAGTCTTGGAACTTCCCAAAGAGCTGTTAGAGATGTTTGATCCAACAAGAGGTATGTTCACTCCCTGACCTCAGCTTTTTTCTGCACCCATCCACCTGCAGAAGTGGGACAGTTTGTTTTATTTACTCCCTTTTGGATTATTTTTGATGTGTTTTTTGTAGGGTGTTTGTTGCCTTTGATGGCTGCTGGCGCTGCTCGTAGCTAGGCACTCTTAAAATTGCTGTTTTCTATATGTATTTTTCTGTCTTTGTGTTGCCAGCAACCTTTGCTAGAGTTTGCCCGACGGTGTGCACACGAAGGCTTTCCTGTCACCGTGCCAACACTGATCTGGGCTCTGGCTGCTCATCCTCCTTCTCCAACTCATCTGCACCATGTACAATTAAAAATCCCTGTTAGCCTTGTTTCAGCTGTAGCCTGCCCAAGGCTAATCCAAGCAAATACTCTAGGGAGATAGCTCCCTCTCATCTAAACCCCTCTGGTTTTGGTGGTGTTGGTAGTTTTGGAGCAGTTGGGAAGGGGCTACTGTTACTTGTGTTAGGATTTCTGCCCCTTCCCAAGGAGTGCCTGGGTATTGCTTCCTAATGGCAGGATGGACTTGTGGCTAAGGGTAGGAGAGGTGAAGGAATTTGGTCTGACATAAGCCTAAAGTGTGAAACTCTTTTTGTCTGCACATTTATTTCCTTTCAGGGCTAGTGGAATACTTTCTATCCTCGCTGCTAGGCAGAGCCAAGCACACACCAGCACTTCAGTGGTGGTCCCAGGATATGTACAACAGTCCCTAGTTCAGTGCTCTAGCATGTAAAAACTGCCCAGTCCCAAATTCAAGGCTGCAGCCTGTGTGTGAGGAGCCCTGGGTTCTACAGCCAGCCTGGAGAACTCCTTTCCTCTTTGCCCATTACCCAGAGTGGATGAACTCTTGGTAATGCGTGAGTACATCTGAAGAGTTTGACTTTGCAATGTGAGACGTAAGCTGCTGCAAGGCTGCAGATGATGTAGAAGAGGTAGCTTAACTCCAGCTGACACTACTAAAAAGATGTTTGCTGCCTATGGTAATTTGTGTTTTATTGAGTATTCCTCTCAGTTTGGAGGGGAAGATAGGGATTCAGGAGTGAAGGACAAAACAGAGTCAGTAGCTGCAGAGGCAAAGCTCAGGACTGGAAAAAAGGCCAAACTAGAGGTCAGAGAAATCGGCCTTGCAGGAAGCTCCATGCAGCCTCTTTCTTCCCAGTAATCCTAGTAATGTTGCCCAGGCACTGATGGCTGTTTAAGGCAATTTAAGCTGCAAAAGCCTGGAGTTCTTCTTCAGTGTTCTGTATTGGAATTACTTTTTAGCATGCTTTTCTCTGTCATTTAAATGGGTGCTAAGAAACTGCTTGTTTTAAACTCATATCCTGGAAAAAGCCTGAATTGCCACACACACAGGTACACACCCTGCTGTATTGTCAGACCTAATCTAAGAAGGCAGGTTCCGCATTTAATTATTATTTGTTGAAGCTGGTTTTAGTCCTGTCTAGTCACTTGGTGTTGGAATTCTCTCATTGCATGGCACAAAATTAGACAAGTGGGTTCTTGTCTTCTAGTAAGTGGGCTCCTGTGGATTAGTGTCTTGAAAATGGGCTAATCTGAGTTTCTTTTTTGAAAGCTTATTTCAAGTGCGGGTGATGACAACTCAGATTGAATTAGAAGTTCTCTGGGCAACCTGTGCCAGGACCTCACCACCCTCACAGGGGAGAACTTCCTAAGATCTCACCTCAATCTCTGCTCTGTCAGGTTAAAGCCATTCTCCCTTGTCCTGTCCCTACAGGCCCTTGTCCAAAGCCCCTCTCCAGCTTTCTTGTAGCCCCTTTAGGCACTGGAGCTGCTCTAAGGTGTCCCTTTAAGGAGCCTTCTCTTCTCCAGGCTGAACAAGCCCAGTTCTCTCAGCCTGTCTCCAGAGCAGAGCTGCTCCAGACCTCACAGCCCTCACAGCATCTCCGTGGCCTCCTCTGGACTTGCTCCAACAGTTCCACATCCCTCCCATGTTGGGCCCCCAGAGCTTGGTGATCCAGGAAGGCCATGCAGAGTTCAGCTGTGCAGTCTGGCAGCAGGCAGCCAGTGAATCTGCCAGGGCATATGGCTGAATTAGGCCATGGGCCAAGGGGAGCAAATCAGGGGGCCAAAGAACAAAAATGTGGAGGAGCCTACAGGAGGCTTATTAGTTTTCCTGCTCCTGGAACATCTCATTTGTTTTTCATTTTTTTCCTCATGTTTAGCAAAGTTGGTGGGTAATTGAGAACTGTGAATATGAACTCTGTCAGATGCATTTCAGATGCCTGTTGAAAAGTTGTGTATGTGGTAGTTTGGGGCACCACCTAGCATGCCAGTGCAGGGGTAGGGCACAGCCTGTCACCTGAAGGACACTGGTGTATAGTTGAGCTAAAGCAGGCAGAAACCTCCTGCAGATTTTCTGGATGTAGCTTGAACTGTCTGTCACCAAGTTACCTTTGCCGATGGCAGGAGTCTCCCTTTGCTATTGCCTGCTGCACACTCTGCCTTAGGGAAGGGGCAACAAGGTTGAGGAGCACCCTGGGAAGGGTGGGGAGAACTACACAGCAACACAGTACAACAGCAGAGTGTGTGGCTTAACCATGCTTGTTTCTTCCCCAGAATGTATGAATTCTGACCTGCTGGAAGAGCTGATGTCATCTGAAGGTGAGTCTTTGAGCCTTGCCTTCATGGTGTGGCCTCTCCAGGGGAAGACCACACTGTGGGACTTCAGCCTCGTGGCTGCAGACTTACTCTCGTCTTTTCTGGGCTCTGGACACAGCCTCTGTTCTCACTGTCCTGCCAGTCCCTGAGAGAAGTGTGAGAACCAGGAAAGCCTGTCTCTTCCATATCACAAGGCTGATTTGAAGCAACCTCAGTGACTTACTATGAGGTGGCCTCGTGGCTCCGCAACTCTGTGCCCACTGGCAGCTCTTGGCTAGGTGTGGGAGTGCTGGGCTTTGTAACCAACTGTGAGCTTCTCTTTCCCCAGTGTTTGCTCCCTTGCTCCGCCTCTCTCCTCCACCTGGAGATCACGACTACATCTACAACCTGGATGAGAGCGAAGGCGTCTGTGACCTCTTTGATGTGCCTGTCCTCAACCTCTGACTCCTCGGTGCAGCTGTGAGACTCACAAACACAGACCCCTTTTGTAACTGTTTTGGAAAGTGTCGACTTTTGGGTTCCTTTTGTGCTAGAGCTTGATAAGTGAGCAATTCAGAGACGTGCTCTCTTACGGACTCAGAACCAAGAGATGTGGATGGACTTGCAGGCTGGGACCCTCCCTATAGCTTCTTCCTCTGTTGCATGTGCAAAGTGCATGTGCAACTTGCCCTGTGCATCTCCCTCTCCATTGGATTCTGGGCCTCCCTTCAAGTGGTCTGTGTTTTGAGTGTTTCTAGTTCATCCGTAGAGTTTGTCCACATGCCTCTCCGAGCTCCCTCAGATCTGCATGCCTTGTTTTTTTCCTGCACTCCCAGAGGCACTTTGCACCTCCTGGGTACCACAAGGAGCCCTAATAGCATGGTCAGTTAAGAAACCCAGAGGTAGTTAGCTACATTTCTCAATGTGAGCAGGTCAGATTGGGGTGGTTGTATTTCTGAATGATGAGGGGAAAAAAAGTGGCACCAAAGTGTCCATTTCTTTCAGTGACTCCAGACCAACTAGTATGTTTTGCAAGAAAAAGCACTTTTTTTAGCCAGCTGTGCCTCCTAGTGGGACTCAGGAGTTGAGCACTCCTGGGAGGACCCAGGAGCTGGGTTCTTCCCTGCTTATGCATCAGCATGAACGCTGGTGTGTTCCTCAGTCTGCTGAGGCGTGAGTGTAGGGTTCCAGCTCCTTGTACACAGCTGGGCTGTTCCAACAGGGCTAAAGAAGAAGTGCCAGTATGGTTCATTTTAGATTTTATTTGGTTTTGCCTGAGTTAAGAGATGTTGGAAAGGATAAGACTGCTCCAGGTAGTGCCTATAAAGTACTCCAGGTACATCAGAGCCTGCTCATATTTGCAAATAGCTGTCTTTTCCAACCATTGCACTTGAGCCTTCAACTGTCTAAAAGGTGACCAAGCAGTAACCGTTCAGTAGTACTTTGCTGTGACAAGTTATATAGGTATTGTCATAATAGTGCTTCTCTGTCCCCACTTTTTCCTCTCTCAGCGTCTGTTCAGGATCAGACTTTCTTGATATTTGATTTCTTCCTCTACTGTTCATACCTACACTTCCAGTTCCTGATCCTGTGTCAGGATCTTTACCTAGCATGATGCTTTCTCTGCATCATTTTTCCTCAAGGTGTTCTTCCTTGTTTTGTAATGGAAGGTCTGCTGTTGGGTTCGTTGTGGTGATTGGGTGGTAGTAGTCTTGGACCATGGGCAGTTTAGGTGGAGTAAAATGCCCTGAGGGATTTGAGCTGTATTTTGAAAGCTCCTGTTTTTGGGTTTCAGTCAGGTTCTGCATTTGAGTGTATTCAGTTTTGCACATCTTCCTGCCAACACAGTGGTAGTAGCTTTCTTGCCTTTCCTCATCCACAAACTGTGAAGAGTTCCAGGCCAGAAGCATAGGACTTGCAGAGAGGGTGCTTGCAGCTGACCATATAACCAGCTGATGTTTAACTTCTCCTGTTAAGCAGAACCACAGCCAGCTGGAGCACCACAAGTAAGGGATGTCAAGTCTTCAATTCTTGGGAGCCCACAGAGGTGACAAGAATGTATGTCTGGGACCTGCATCCCTAAGGTGGCTCCTTGGCCACCCCTGTTCATCTCTACCAGATGAGCTGGGAACAGGAGGGGTTCCAAGACCGTCTCTGCAGCCCCATCCTCTTTGGGAAAGGCATGAAGAATCCAGGAGAAACAAGGGGATGCTCTAGTTTGAAGCAGGCAGCAGCTGCTAGTGAGGCAGCTGTGGTATGGGACCCGGGCAGTAAAATTCCAGCATGTAGCCAATCCCTGAACCTTCTCTCCTTGGCATGGAAGCTGGCCACAATGCCCCGGTCCTGCGCACATTAGCTAGGCTCAGCGGCTTTGGTGTAGCTCGAGCTCTTGGCTTGGCCCTTGCCGTCCTTTCCAAGCATTTGTGTTAAGACGACCCTTGGAAAAAGGATACCTAGGGAATAAATGTACTGAACTTTTCATATATAAAGATTATTTTTATACTTTATTTTCTTTTTGCAAGAAAGTTGCCTGTAATATTTGTACAGTGATCTTCTCTGAGGTGAATAAACAAAAACACTTTCCAGAGACTCCTGTGCTGTCCTGCCTTTCTCTCTGCTCCCTCAAGGCGGTGCCGGCCCTGCTGTGCGGCCGGGCACTTTCCTGGGAGGTGGGTCCCACCGGGCCCGCGTCAGCTCAGGTGAGAGGGATGGGCCTGCTCGGAACGGGGCTGGGAACGGGGCACGAAACAGTGCTGGGAAGTGGTGGCAGCAGGGCCTCAGGGCCCAACGGGAGGCGGCGGCGGCTGCAGTGACCCGGAACTGCGGCGCAGAGGGAGCAGACAGGAGCCATGCCGCCGCCCAAGGACGTGGTAAAGATAGCCATCCAAATGGTGGGAGCCATCCCGCAGCTCATCGAGCTCCACCAGGTACCGCCGGCACCCCCGGAACCCTCCCCTGCCCCCCCAGCTCCACCTCACGGCTACCCTGTCTCTTGCAGACTAAGCCCCTCGCCTCGGTGCTCAAGGACGTCTGCGATGCGTGAGTACCGCATCCGCTGCTCATTCCCGCTGCTGCCGCCGGCGCGGTGGGGACCGGCACTGTCTGCACGGCGCGGTGACCAGGTGCCGTCCGTTGCCATAGGTGGAGCCTGCCCAACGCCGAGCACTACGCGCTGCAGTATGCGGACGGGCGGCAGACATACATAACCGAGTCGGTGAGACACCCTCCGCCTGCCCCGGCGCTGCAGCCGTGGCGCTCGCTGCCTCACCGCTGCCTTTCTCCTCACAGAACCGCGGGGACATCAAGAACGGGAGCATTTTACGGCTGACCACCTCCCCGGTACATCCCTCTGCCCCCGTCCCCTTCACCCGTCTCCTTCTCCGCTGTGTACTCTGGTAGGATGTCCCTGCTGTGACTTCTGGCTCCTCATGGTGCCCCAGACCCAGCAGAAGTAACATGGGAAGAAGACCTGTCTCAACCTTCATTCTCCCTCAGCAGAGCTTGGGGGAATTTGAAGGGAAACTAAATCACTTTGCGATGCTTTGGACATGTGGGCCAACCCATCAAGTGTTCCTAGCATTAGCTCCTTCCTCAGCTCTTCCTGGTCTCTGCTCTGCTGGCTCTCTCTCAATCCAGATTCTCACCAGGGCTGCTGTAGCCTAAGCCTCTTTTCTAAAACTTATGATTAAGCTCTTCCAACCTTCTCCAAGCTCCCTGCTGTCTTGATTCTTCCCCTCCTGGTAGGACCAAGAAGCAGAGCGTTTGTACAGTGGGATCCAGAGCAACAACTCAGATGTGAAGACTGACTCATTGAAGAAGCTTGCAAGCCTCTCCCACGACGTGACCTTTGCTCAGGAGTTCATCAACAGGAATGGCTTGAAACAAATCTTCTATATAGTGGAAGAAGGGAATGAGTGAGTATCAGGAGAGGACTTCCCTTGCAGTTCTTTACTTTTTTTTTCCCTCAGTAATGCTGTGTGAGCTTTAACCTGGGTGTTGAGCGGGACTCTGTTCATGTTCCTGGCTTGTTGCTGGTGCTGTGGCATGAAAGGCAGTGGTGGTTGTAGGGCACTTGGCTCTGCATGCTCCTTGCCTGCAGGTATGTGACTGTGTCCCCTCATGCTGGCAGCTGGTGGAATATCCCCGTGAGTGTGTGGTCCTCACTCCTTGTGAATGTGACCAAATTTGAACCTCCCATCCCTTCACTGCATCCTCATGGGTTATTCTACCAGGAAGCTTCTTGTGATGATCCTAGCTTCCACAGCTGTTATTCCGGCCACACCAAATAATCCCTCTGTCCTGAGGTTTTAGCTGCAAGAGATCTGCAGGCAGCTTGAGAAACACCTGGCTGCCAAATACTGGTGTCTGCTTGACTTTTCCAGAAAGTGATAGTACATCTCCTCTGAGCTCCTGCCTCACAGAGGATGTGGCTTCTAAACCCAGGCAGTGCAGCATGCGTTTTGTGGAAGCAGGGAGAGGGATTTGGGTGGTCTGGTTTTCCCAAGGGCTTGTCTGTGGTATGGTGGTAACACAGCTTTCCAGAAACTGTTGAACTTCCCGTGTCAACTTCATGACATAGAATCATAGAATAGTTAGGGTTGGAAAGGACCTCAAGATCATCTAGTTCCAAGCCCCCTTCTCTGGGCAGTGACACCTCCCACTAAACCATGCCACCCAAGGCTATGTCCAACCCGGCTTTGAACACTGCCAGCAATGGAGCATTCACAACTTCCCTAAGCAACCCATTCCAGTGCCTCACCACCCTTACTGTAAGGAATTTCTTCCTCACATCCAATCTAAACTTTCCCTGTTTAAGTTTGAACCCTTTACCCCTTGTCCTCTCACTTCAGTCCCTTATGAAGAGTCCCTCCCCAGCATCCCTATAGGCCCCCTTCAGATACTGGAAGGATGCTATGAGGTCTCCATGTAGCCTTCTCTTCTCCAGGCTGAACAGACCCAACTCATGATTAAGTGAGAGCTCCAGTTCTTACCCAACAGTGGCTCTTTCCTTTTTTCTCCCTCTCGCTGCTTCTCCAGCTGCTTCTAACATACCTACCAATGTGCAACTGCACTCCCATCTTACAGTGGTGACCGTGGAGTGTTTGGAGATGTCCTTATTGTGTTTGCTCATCTGTCTCTCCAGTACAGGGGAGATTCTGGCTCACACCCTCAAGGCCTTCATGGAGCTGATGGAGCATGAGTTTGTTTCCTGGGAGACTCTTAGTGCAGCCTTCATCAAAAAGGTAAGTGTCTTTTGCAGTCTCCACAGCCTGTGCCCTTGGGATTCCTTGTTGCCCTTGTCACCCAGGCTCAGCCTGCTGTCAATTAATGGTTTTGTGTTTCATAGATAGTGAGTTACGTCAATATGAGTGTGGTGGATGCATCTATCCAGCAGCTCTCCTTGTCTATCTTGGAGAATATGGTGCCTACCAGTCGCCTCCTCTTTGAGCTAGTCAAAAAAGAAGTGACATTGGATCGTCTTCTCGCCCACCTGCAGGTGTAAGTGGACAGGCCACAGCATCAGTTGTCCCCCTCACAAAGCTGGTGTGGGGATGAGCTGGAAGGGATTTCTCCAGGTCTCGCTGGTTATCTCTGGCACAACATTGTACTGTCCCTTCCTCAAACAACCTGTGGGGAAGGGATGTTCTGTCATAAACCCATCGTTTTTCCAGAGTAGATTCCTTCATTCATGGCCTGTTCCATTCAGCTATTTCAGTTCTTTAGCTGACCTGCTGCTGTTCTGGCACTGGCTCTTCATTCCCTTTCCCTTTTCCTGGAGCAGGAGTGAACACCCTGTGACTTGGGTGGTAGTGCTGTACTGTTTGTTAAATCTCTCAGCTAAGGCAGGTCCTTTGTTCCTTCATCTTCCTTGCATCTCTGCATCTCTTCAGTCTGGAGTTGTTTAGTTTGCTGCTAGAAAATGGAAAGGCTCGTGCCCAGGGTTCCAGCCAGACAGGAATCTGCTGCTCACCCTAGGTTTTCATGCTGCTTCAAAATGCTGCACCCATGGGTGTGAGCAGAGCAGTATCTGCCCAATCCATGGGTGCTCTGCAGCCTCAGCTATGAGCACCATCTCAACCTTGGCCCTATCATCAGCAGCTGCTCACTCATGGCTCTGGCCTCCCTGGGTCCCCCAGCTTCATGCAGTGGGGTCTGGCAGTGAAGTGGGGAGAGGACTCTGCCTTGGGAAGGGAAAGACCATGCTCAGAGCTGGTGACTCTCCTCCTCTTCCTCCTCCTCCTGCAGGACAAATGTCCAGTTGCAGTTGAAGGCGATGGCCCTGCTCATTGCACTACTGCTGGCTGCGACTGATGCTGAGCGGCGGGTAAGGGATGAGGCATGAGACAGGACCTGATGGTGACAGGGTTGGTAACAGTGCTTCATGATGGTCTTTTAGGCAGCTGGGTCCTCTGCAGCAGTGTTTGTGCTCTTTGGGATGGTGAGAGGTTTAAAGTCAGCATCCTCACTCTGCCTGTTCTTGACCAACACAGCCTGCCCCAGCAGCTGGGTGGGGCAGGATCTCTTTGAGCCCCACTGAGGTAGTCCTGGCTGCCAGGGCAGTGGGAGCTGGGGGCAGGTCTCCTGCTCACCAGTGTCACTCCAGAGACTGCTGTTCCTTTCTGTCATCACCATGGCTGTGGCCCAAAGCCAGGCATAGCAGGGAAGTGAGTCTGCAGAGGGAACAGTGGCTTTTCTGGGGAGAAATGATGGGTGCTGAGCTGGGGAGCATCTCACAGCCTTATCCCTTCGTAGGACATGATGGAGTACCTGAGGGGGAAGAATATCAGGCAGTTTATCCACAAGGTGAGGATCTGGGGTTGTGCAAAGGTCTGCTCTGTGCTTCATCCTCTATCCTTCCTTCCCATCCTTGGGTGACAGTGCCTGGTTGGGTTGCTTGTGTGTCTCACACCCCTTCCTCAGTGCCTTCCTTGATGTGGGTGCTGCTGTATTTACACCCATCTGCCCAGAATTGTATCCCTTGTCAGAACCTGCTGGGCTTTGGCTGTTAGGCCCTGGGCTTGGAGGAACTGGGAGAAGCAGCCTGGGGGACCCTTCTTACTCATGATCTCCTGCAGAACATCATCCACAGCTTTGAGCCGCTGGGGGACGAGATGGCCCATTACCTGTATGTGCTGCAGTCTGTCAGCCTCAACCTGTGTGAACGCCGTATGAGGACCTCCATGGATCCCTACTCCCAGGTCTGGGGGTATTCTCCTTTTGAGTGTGGCCCTGGTCTCCTCCACCTGTGGAAGTAGAGGCGGGTGAATGTTCGCCTTTGGGTGAACTGAGCACATGAGATTTCATTATCTATTTGCCCTGGGAGAACCTGTTTCCATGAGGCTCCCCAGCATTCTCTCCTCTCTGCTATCCCACCAGGAACAGCGGGACCTTCTGCAGTCGCTGCGACAAACTGCGTTTGAGTCAGAGAATGAGGCACCTGCCAGCAGCTTCAGCACTGAGCGCCGACGATCCCTGTGTGCCAAGGAGTTCCGCAAGCTGGGCTTCATGGTGTGTTCCCCTGCATCCCTTCCCCAGCCCTGTGCTCTGGAGCACACTCTGATGGCTCCCCTAAAGCCTCATGTCCCTGCTGATCTGATGGGTTTCCATGCGGCACTTCCCTCAGCTCCCATGGTACTCCTAAATGGCAAGTTTAGCTGCCAGGACTCAAAGGCAAACTCCATGGCTGCAGTGGGAGGACTCTGCTGCTCTAACAAAGCAGCTGCTAAACTGCATCCTTCTATGTCCTCCTAGAACAACAGCAACCCAGCAGAGGACCTCCGCCGTGTCCCACCGGGTCTCCTTGCCCTTGACAACATGGTGTATTTCTCCCGGCACACCTCTAATGCCTATAGCAGGGTGTGTACTCTCTCCTAAAGTACTCTCTGGTATAGATGTGCTGGTGGATCTCCTCCTTCTTTTCCTTTCCCTGTGACCTGTCCCTGTCCAAAGCCAGGTGAGGATGTCCCTTTTGGGTAAGTGTCCTACTGCTGCCCTGTTTCAGATGGAACCAAGTCCTCCTTGTGGGTAGGAGCAGCCATTTGAGGCTGGTGGCACTGATGGGTCCCCATAAGTTTTTCTTGTTTCCAGGCCTGAGCAGACCAGGACAATACGGATGAAACTAGCCATTAGCCATGCTGCCACCCACTTTGCCTGTGATCAGCTCCTACACAGCAGCAGGGGAAGGAGAAGGCTGGAGTTGGTTTTTGGGGAGAGCTAACTACTTCTGTTAGGAATAGCTTAACCTGGGGGGGCAGCTCGACCAGGAAGTTCGGGAGGAGCCCCACTGTTAGGGCTGTTGTCTGAGTCCACTTCCCTCTCCTCTAGTTTGTCCTTGAAAACAGCAGCCGGGAAGACAAACATGAGTGCCCCTTTGCTCGAAGCAGCATCCAGCTCACCTTGATCCTCTGCGAGATCCTGCACATTGGAGAGCCGTGTATGTGTGCACCCTGGCCTTTCATCCCTGCCCTGCTGCTTGGCAGGAGTGGGAACAAGCTGTCAGGGCAGGGGACTGTGAACACAGAACACCAGCCACTGGTGTGGCCTACAGCAGGGAAAGGGGCTGGGAAATGTCCAGGTTCTCCTGGACACTGAAGTCCCCTGGAAAAAACTTGGGAGTCTGGCATCATGTCCTTTCCACCACAGGCTCGGAGACTGCTCAGGCCTTTTACCCTATGTTCTTCGGGCAGGATCATTTCTTTGAAGAGCTCTTCTGCATCTGCATCCAACTGGTGAACAAGACCTGGAAGGAGATGCGTGCTACGCAGGAGGACTTTGATAAGGTGTGAGGGAACACTGGGGTCCTGAATGGGAACTGTGCACCAATTCAAGATCTCTGGGGAGCATCACCAGACTGGAGGTGACATCCTGGTCCCCTAGGTGCTGCAGGTAGTGCGGGAGCAGATCACCAGGACCCTGTCCCTCAAGCCCACCTCCCTGGAGCTGTTCAAGACCAGAGTGAATGCACTGAACTACAGCGAGATCCTGAAGCTGCGGCAGACAGAGCGACTGCACCAGGAGGAGACTCTGGCTGTGCCTGTGCTGTGAGTGAGCTCTAGGCAAGGGTGGGGGCTGTAGGGACAGATGCTCTGGGGTTGCTGAAGAGGTCAGTGAGTGCCTGGTGAAGCTGCCATGCTCCTCTTCTCTGGTTCTCACCCCAGGGAGCTGCGCGAGAGGCTGAAGCCGGAGCTGCTGGGGCTGGTCCGACAGCAGCGCCTGTTGCACCTTTGTGAGGGCACCCTTTTCCGCAAGATCAGCAGCCGCCGCAGGCAGGGTGAGTGCAGCCCTCTGCTCCTGGATGGGGGTCCTGGGAGGGAACAGAGGCCTGTCCCCATGTTCCCTGCCACTGGGGTGAATCTGCACAATTAATCTGTGGGGAGTAGTGTGCCTAGCTCCCTGGATTCCTGACGTGGGGTAACCCACCGAGTAGGACCAAGTGGGGTGTCCACCCGGGAAGGGGACCTCAGTGGGAGAGGCTGAACACTTTCTGACATCCTTTCTGCTGCAGACAAGCTCTGGTACTGCCGTCTATCACCCAACCACAAGGTGCTGCACTATGGGGATGTGGAGGAGGGGGTGCACTCTCCCCCCATCGAGAGCCTGCTGGAGAAAAGTACGTGATGGAGAGGAAAGGGTGGGAAGGAGGGAAGGAGCCCTCTCCCCACCCCGGTTGTGACATAACGTAGAAACTGCCCCTCTGCATGGCTGCTGCCTGCTGGCACAGTGACTACTGGTGAGGGCTGGCTCTTCAATGGGGCTTAATGCAGCCTCCTTCCCTTCCCCAAGTTGTGGATGACTGTGAGCCCCCATACCTGGCCTCTGGGGACCTAGGGAAATGGAGAGGAGAGTGGGCACTGACAGCTCCTCTGCTTGCCACAGTTCCTATTGCTGACATGAAGATGGTGCTCGTGGGGAAGGAGTGTCCACACACAAAGGAGAAGAGCTCTGGGAAGCAGAACAAGGTCAGCACCTCCCATACACCTTGGAGCTCTGCACAGGGGACCCGGTGTGCTGCCATCCCCATCTGGTGATGGGTTTCGGTGGTGGGTGGACAGTGTCAGGTTGGATGGTTTCCTGGAGGTGGCTTGAGACTAGAGACCTCTTGGGTCTTCTGGGGCACAGAGGAGGAGGCTGGGAGGCAGCTCCTGCTCTGAACCCTGCCAGGACTGGAAAGAGCGCAGCTGAGCAGCCATGTAACCCCTGTGCAGGATGTCCTGGAGCTGGCCTTCTCCATTGTGTACGACGTGGAGGAATACTGCCTCAACTTCGTTGCTCCAACTCGCTATGAGGTGAGCTCCATCCTGTTGTGGCCAGTTGTCCTTGCCAGGCAGCAGCAGGGAAGGAAGGGATTTGCAAGTGTGTGGCCCCAGGATGGGAGCCACAGGAGAGGAGAGGTGGTCTCTTGAGCTGCTACCAGAGGTGCCTGTGCTGTTTCCCCAGTTCTGCCTCTGGACGGATGGGCTGAACGTGCTCCTGGGCAAGGAGATGACAAGTGAACGAACACAGACGGACCTTGATGTCCTGCTGTCCATGGAGCTCAAGCTGCGGCTCCTGGACCTGGAAAACATCAGCATCCCAGATGCTCCCCCTCCCATCCCAAAGCCCCCCAGCAACTTAAACTTCTGCTATGACTTCAGCCATGCAGAGCAGTGAGTTCCTCCCTGTGTCCAGTTCTCCCTTATGCCTCTCAAAATCAATCCCCTTCCCCTAGGCTCTGTTCCTCATCTCTAGTCCAAAGGGACATGCCCAGCACTGGCTAGGGGCATGGGCACATTCTGTCTGCACCTTGCCCATCCCGGGGTGAACAGCCCACCCTTCCCTGCCTGTGTCTTGCTCTCCTGTGGGAGAATGGGGATGAGCCACTGAGCATTAGGCTCTTGTTTAAGGAGGGGTGACCTGTCTGTTTTGCCCCCATGCCACAGACAAGACTACATACTTTGCAGGCAGGCAGCTGAACCCCTCTGGGGTGGTGCTGACCTCCCACCACTGCCAGGCTTTGAGCAAAGAGGGCAAAGATAGGGCTGGAATAAGGGTGCTGGCAGCTCTAGGACAGCTGGAGGGGGATCAGCACTACAAAGGTACGAATCTGTGCTGCCTGGCTCTCCTCATGAGTACAGGGGATCCTCTCTTGACAAAAACATGGTTAGAAAAAGGATAAAAGCCCCTTTCCCCTTGGTTTGGTGAGCAGATGTCTTCTCCAGAGCACCATGTGCCTGCCCAGCCAGGCTCCTCCTGCACTGAGCCCTATGTCCTCCCTGTCCTGGAAGGGGGTCCTTTCGGGTACAAGCTCCCTCTCCCCAGCCCCTTATCAGCTGGGCAGGGGCCCACAGCCACCAATGCTGGTGTGAGGAGGAAACCCTGGTCTATACTTGCTGCTCGGTGCTGTGGCATTCTGCCAATCCTGGTGCCTTCCCCCCCGTCCCCCGTGCAGATACTTGCACACTTCAGCCATGCTGCTGCACTACTGCACCATGACAAGCTACCTCCCACCACAGTGCCCTGCACCTCCTTGTGCCTACAGCTTCTCTGGGGATGTTGCAGTTACAATGGCTGCTGCAGGGCGTGAGGGCTTGGCTGTGCCTCTGCTCCCCATGTACTGGGACAATAAACACTTGTGGAGAACTCAGAGCTGTGTTCTTGCCAAAGGTTTGGGGTACGGCTTGTGCAAAATGTGATCCTGGTGATCTTCCCTGCTCTGCTCTTGTGAGACCCCACATGGAGCACTGTGTGCAGTTCTGGTGTCCCCAGCATAAGAAGGACATGGAGCTGCTGGAGCAAGTCCAGAGGAGGCCACGAGGATGATCAGGGGCAGGAGCACCACCTGTATGAAGATAGGCTGAGAAAGTTGGGGCTGTTCAGTCTGGAGA
>JASSUY010031234.1:22841-61706 GCA_032466535.1 Forpus xanthops | reverse complement strand
CAGCACCGCGGCGGCGCGGACAGCGCCAGTGGCGCCCAGGTTTCCCCCGGCCCCGCTCCCGGCCCCGTCGGAGAGGCGTTCGCCTGCCCCTGCTGCCAGAAGCGGTTCCGGCGGCAGGCCTACCTTCGCAAGCACCTGGGCACCCACGGGCCGGCGCGGCCCGCCGCCTACTGCCCGCCGGAGCGCGGCCAGCTCGCCTTCGCCTGCCACCTCTGCGGCGCCCGCTTCCCCTCGGCGGACATCAGGGACAAGCACCGGCTGTGGCACGCCGTCCGGGAAGAGCTGCTGCTGCCGCCGCCCGCGGCAGGGCCCCCCGAGGGCGGCGCGGTGGGCGGTGAGCGGCAGGGCTTCCCCTGCAAGCACTGCCCCGCCACTTTCTTCAGCGCGCCCGGCCTGGCGCGGCACGCCAGCAAGTGCCACCCGCCGGAGAGCAGGCAGGTCCTGCTGCTCCAGGTGCCCGTCCGTCCGGGCTGCTAGGAACGGGACTGCTCCGGGAGCCCGTGCGGGCCGAGCGAGTCCTGTCCACGCTGTAATTCCTACGGAAAGCCACGGCTACGACGGCAGAGGGGCCACCCAAGGACTCTCTGCCCTCCCCGGCCGGCGGGTACCGGAGTTCGGCACTGCGGCAGGAGGCTGAGCCGACGGGCGGCACTGCCGGGGCGGGCGGCAGCGCCCGCGCCGAACCTCACAGAGGTGGCGGGAGCTCAGCGGATCCGTGGGACGCCGGGCAGCCGCAAGAGGGACTGGCGGTGTGGGCACGACCCAGGGCTGGCGGCAACACGCAGGGAGCCTGGCCCTGGGACGCCGGCGATGCGGAAGCCAGGCGTCAACTCACTGCGAGTACATCTGTAGCTACCCCTCAGATAGGAGTTCAGCTGTATATATGATATTTAAAGAGAGGAATTATTTTTCGTGAGAAAAGGAGCCTAATCTAGTGACCTTGTTTCAATAGCCTTAGCCCCTGAGCTTCAACATTTAAGTTATTGTGAGGTGTTTTGTTTGCTGTACTCTGTACTAAGATAGTTGAGAAGGTAAACGTTCATATTAAGTCAATGTCAAGTCATGCAATAGCTAGCAGAACTTATGGAAAATGAATTGTGCTGTCCGCTTAATTAAAATACAAGGCATCAATCTCTATAGTTAAGTGCGCATCTCCCGCTTGCTCTGTGTTCCTGTGCTCTAGCTAGCGACCGTGTGGTAGGCAAACGCATGTCTCTGGCAGCTGCCCATTTCAAAACCTGCTGTCAGTGGCTTGTCACTGCGACACTGACAATAGTACAAGGCACAGTTGGGTCTCACCAGGCCCTGCCAGCCCCTGTGGTGTGGCAGGCAGAGGGGCCCTGTCTACAGCTGGCTTTTTGGGCAACCTCTGACCCCTCTTCCCTGTGAGCTGCTGAAGCGCGGGTGGTGGGCTGCCTTCCTTCTCCCTAACGAGACCTACCTTTAGCAAAGCAACCCGAGGCACGTATTCCCTGGCTTTGGCGGTGCTCTGGCCAGATGCTTTGAAACACTGTTAAATTTACCAGCTCTGACATTTCAGCCAGTATTTATTTATTTATTATTTATTTTCCCATGCAGGAGTGCCTGTTTCTAAATGTGACAGCAACTGAGACCAAAAATAAGGCAAAATTCAATAAAGGATTTAAAACAAAGCTCACCTTTTTCTTGAATTCAGCAGGGCAAAGTGGGTCAGTAGGTGACTTCTGAAGAATCAAACCAATCCCAGCCATAGTCTTTGTTCTAACACTCTGAAATGAGCATTCAAAATATGTCAATCTCTTCATTAGCATCCTCTAAAACAGTTATTGCTGTAGTTTCATATTTTGTTACATAAGACAAAAAGAATCGTGTATTTCAACCCAAATGATAAAGCAAGTGCTAAGTGCTTTATTTGAAATGTGTTTCATAGACATTCTTGGTTTAGTTCCAGGACCTGGACAAATGAATCCAGTATAACCTATAATACAATATAACCTAAAGCAGTCAAATTTGCCTTCTGATGGAGGAGGCTGAACTAGTGAATCGCTCTTCTCATATGCCAGAAATAAAGCATGTTAAGTTGCGCATTTACCCATCGCTTGGTAGTTAACGGAGACTTAGCTAAAAATGCCTGTTTCTGCAGTTGGACGAGTTCTCCCCTGGAGAAGGTTGCTGTGTAGTTCTGAGTCATAGCTCTCCTTTCTCCACTTGTACAGTCAAAGCCAAAGGGCCCAGAACCACAGAAACCTGATGATTACTAACTGCTCCTACAATTAGCACTGGAACAATAAGCCCTGTTGTTGCAGGAGGGAACGTCCTACGCTTTGCATTACCTGTGGAGCTGCGTGCATTCTATTTACTAGATCCAGGGAGAAGCTTGTCTGGAGTATGGCGTACAGTATGTGGGTAGGGAAGGAGCTCCCAAGAACTTGTGTGTACTTTTTACTACAAATGAAAACAAAGCCATGTATAACACTTAACTGCTCCACATGTAATACTCTGTTCTTCTATCGTCAATTGGAGTAAGAATCTAATCACTGTGGTGAATGACCAATTTCCAGAAGGTGGTAAGAATAATTTTATTGTATTATTAAATAGCATGTTTTCTCTTCAACTATTACAAATCTGTAGATACTACATGAATGACAATACATAATTTATCTTTTTATTGTTGCCCATAAGATATATTTACACATGCAGTTAGTACCGATGTCATGCCACATTTTGTTAACAGCATTTTGTTGTTTGCCAGACTCAAAATGTGAGCATTTCATCTTCTGCAGGAAAGCACCTCTGGGAGGGTGGAACGCATGTACTAATCTGCACTCACAGGGTTGGAACTGTCAGCACTTCAGCCAGGCTCCCGAAGGACGTTCCCTTTTCTCCCGTAGCACACATCATCAGAGCACAAATTTCTATCAGAAAGTTTTTTTAATTATTATTTTTTTTTGTTTAATATAAGAAACATGAATTTACCTCTAGACCCAGCAGCTTGATGATAAAGGCTACAAACCCCATGAAACTCGATGGCATTTACTATTGATAGCAGTTGGACCAGGCATGAGTAACATTTCAGCACAGTGAATTTTTGTTTATTTTTTCTGGCACAGATTATGGCATCACCTGCAGAGTTATGAAATAATACGTTGCTTTGTGAAGAAAGATTTGGTGCTATGAGCAAGTTATTCTGCTTGGACTCTGCAATGCTTGAAAGGCTGTTGAACTATTTTATTCTTAACACAAATAATCTGTACACATCCTGTGCATCAACATTGTGACATCTGACAAAGACTTTACAAATGCAACTTCAATTTAAAATTGTACATTCATTTTCAAATTGTACATATTTCTTTGTTACAGAGAAAAATTGCAGTGGGGCACAATAAATATAGTGTATTCAAAATACAGTTTCCAATTTCATATATGACTCAAGATCAGCCAGAGTTAAAAGTGACTCCTGTTAACATATCGTAATCATCCAGGAAGGTAAAAGGTGCAGAGGACAAACTGCACTGCAAAGAAAAGAAAAGAAAAAAAGGCAGCCTGAAGTTTGATAAAAACCCAAAAGCTGAAACATTAAAGTAAAATTCCAGTGTCACTGTTTAAAATAAAACATACAGAAAAGGGGAATGCAGGAGATGGGCACACACACTAGAGACATTATTCTAATGGGAAGCAGTGAGTCACTGTGGGAAGGAAGGGTGGCCGATCGCTGTTCACTAGAAAGCTGCAGGCATCTTGCCTCTCAGGACTTGTTGGCCGAGCCAGAGGAGCGGCGCAGTTTCATGGACATGCGGCTCTTGCTAGTCCGAGGAGACATTGGAGAGGCTAAGTCTGTTCCATCCACCTGTGCTGTTGGTGCTGCTGGAGTTTCTCCCGGCTGAGTCTCTGGGCAGAAGCCTGCAGAGGACAGCAAGAACCAGAAGGGTCAGTGCTGCCTTCTGCACTCACAGCTCAGGATCTATTCACAGGGGGCAGAGAGGAATTTCAGTGCTGCTATCACTCCCATAGCATCTCCTAGCCCTTTACCAGCTGTGGGTGACGGTACTGCACGTACCTCACCACCTCTAGAGAAAAGAGAATGCCAGACACCACTGAGCTATGGGACTGCAGAACCCCCTCCATCTCAGGAATTGAGGCAGCACTGAAGTGGGTGGTGCTCTCCTGCTAACAGGGAGAACAAACACCTCCAGTTCCCTCACAAGGATAGGGAGTTGTTATTCAAACCACAACCCAGAAGAATCCAGTCTTTAATGAGAACATGGAAGGTTAACAGCTTGTTGTGCATGAAGGGAGCTCTAGGAATGCAGCTGAAGAGGTGGAGTGAATCAGGGGCCAACTGGGAGGACAAAACACCTCCCATCCCAGTTTTAGTCAGTGCTTCAAAAGGCAAATTCCTACAGGGTCCACAAGGCAGAAGCTTGAACAGATCATACTAACTGGATGTACTATGTGTTAACATTTCTTTGTAAAAGGAACAAGATGAATTTGAGATAACGGGAAGCAGTTCATTAGCCCAGCACCTGGAGCTATGCTCCAACGGGACCTGAGTCCTCACTGCCAAGAGGACAAGGCTCTTCCTCACAGATAGCCTGTCCCCAAATCTTCTTCCATAAAAATACAAAAGGAAAGGAGAAAACACAAAACCAAAATTACATTCTCCTTTCCATGGGACAGAAAATTAATATGGTGAACTCATATCCACAAAACGAAACTGCATTTCAATTAACCATTTAAAGAGGCTGACAGCCTGATTGAACTCAGCTACTTGTCACCACTGTGGTCGCTTCTGACCTATATAAATTACAGACTGAAGCTTAGTCCTGCAGAAGTCAATAGGGAAACCCCTGCTGACTTCAGTAAGCCAGAGATCACTCACTATTTCTTCCACATTATGCTATTACTGGTAATCTTTTAAAACAAATACAATGCCATGATCAGAAGTGAAGATCTCCCTCCCTCAGTACATATTTCATGTACAAGGGATGCAAAACCCATTCCAAAGTGAGCATGATTTATTTTGAAAGACTCCTCTAAAATCAAAGGTCATCAGGTAGGAAGTTTAAAAGTACGTTTAAAACATATTGCATAAAGTTCTGTGATTTAGTGATCTGGCTGGCCTACTAGCCCAGTCCATTACCTGCCTGCTCCAGAGGGACAGCACCGTACTTTCTATCTTTTTCAAATTGACATGACCCATCAAAGTGACAGGGAGGAGAAAGGGCTGTTATTTGTCCCCAGCTAGTGACAGTAATTCTGTTCATGAACTAGGTACTTCATTGCCAAACAATCTGGAAAAGCATGATAATGCCTGACTCACTATGCCTTACAGAAAAAGGCAGGCAGGAAAACATGCACTGTCATTTTCTGAAATTCTATCTTGTTCTAATTTTACAAGGAATTAAAGCATTTCAAATGGTGCAAGTTAGAGAACAGAAAATAACCGTTGTTGTTTTGCACAGCATACCATTCACAGCTAGCGTGAAAGACCTTCCGTTTCAAGCCTTTGCCCTTTACCTTGATGTGGCCAATGCTTTCTAGTGGAGGTTTTGGAAGGAGAAGAAATATCACAGCATTTCTTTCTTTGTTGAGAATGAAGAAGTGATGAGGAAGGAGGAGTGGAAAGAAGTGAGGAAGGGGAAGGAGAAAAGATAAAAGATAACAGGCGTGAGACATGAGACACGAACCGCAGAGATTGAAGGGTATTAACAGATGAGCACAGAAAACGGAATTTCGAATTTCATTATGCAATTTCTGCTCATGCTACAGGTTAAAGAGAGTGATGAGTTAGTTATGTGCAATGAAGCAACAGCTCTGAAATCCGGCGTCATACTTACCAACTAAGCATTAAAAGACAAAAAAAAAAAAGGAAGAGAAAGAGAAAGAAAAGATTTCTATAACATTATCCAGATCCAGCAACCTTATTCACAGCAACTGAGATACATCCTAAACATTGTCTGAAATGTTTGCTTAAAGTCTGTGAAAACGGTTACATACTCACACACGTACACACAATCAAGAAGGAAAAACAAATGGCAATTTGATGTATGGCTTCTGCTCCCCAGCTGTTCCATAATAGTTAGTATGCTATAATTTTAGCCAGTCTCAACATGAGACTCTTGGAATCACATAAAGAAGAAAAAACAGAGTATTAATGAGTACGTGTCAAAGGGTCAAACCCTAATAAGAAATTTGATAATGGCTGAATAAAGAAAATATTAACTCCCCTGTTATTTTAATTTTTCTGGTCGTAACTTGAAATTTTGTTTCGAATTCCTGCAGACCAAAGCATAGATTCAGATGTAATCCCATTTTTTAAGAAACTGATGTAGAGCTATTGAAGAACAGAAGTCATGTAAAGTGATTTTCACATCCAAACATACCGCACCAGAAGAGTGAAGAATAACAGCACTTAAAATGTATTTGAAGTCTGACAGCATTCAACAGACTTACTAGTAACTAAATTTCTTTGGAAATTTAGCATATGTATCTCTATATGCATACATACACATATAAACACATGTGGGAATTAAATGTGGCATACAGAAATTTTGCACGTTTTGTTTCCCCTTCAGAGTTTTAAAATTGTCAGTGTAAAATGTTACTATCTTTATCTCTCTATGCAATGAAGTATTTTGTTATCCGAAATATTAAAATTGGGTTAAATAAGAAGGACTTGAGAACTGACCTAGAACCAGAATGTTTTATAAAATAAACAAAATAGACATGTTAGGATTTTTAAGAGGTTGAAAAATGTCAGGAAGTGATCCTTATTTTTCATCTCTTAGGGTTTACAAGTGACAAATATCATAGCTGGATGAGCTATAATATTTTGGGCTATAACATAAAGCTGTTTCAATTGCTTCTGAACAAGGAAGTGGATCAACAAAGTTGAAATGCGACATTTTCAAACTCCACTTGAAAATTTTAGGATTTTCTAATACTAATATGTTGGTTATTTGCATCGGAAATTAACTATTTAAATGTAAAATGGTATTCTAACTACGCTCAGCCTGAGAGGTGAAGTGAGGTGTAGGAATCTGGAGGGATCATTAACACACACATTGTCATGACTCATCTTCCTTGGCGGTTCTGACTTTCAAAGAGGTGAAAAATTCACCGTGCAGAAGCTTGAGAAGGTGCTGCAAGGCAAGGGTACTCTCGGTGCTTCTGGCTTTACCACACTTTGTTGTCTGGATCAACAGTTTCCTAAGCACCGTCTCTGAGAATGACCGCAGGGGAGAACACCACTTACGCATGTTGGTGTATTTTGATGGTCATTTAAGCTCCTTGAGCAGCCCCCACCTGACCTCCAGGGAAGTGGGCATTTTTGTACAGCTTGTGCCCTTTGCCACTCCTAGAAATTCCAGTCCAAATCCAGCCAAGTTGCCTGTCATACTCAGCAGAGCCTTGCTAGAGTCAAGTCTCTTGCTGATTTTGGGAAATGAGGAAAGGAAGCAAGGAGTGGATGCAGACAGAAAGACTGCAAAGGCTGCTGCAAAGCAAGATGAGAAGGTAAGGAAGAGATGGTTTAAAGACATGGGAGACTGGAACTGGAGAGGAGAGAGAGAGCTAAGAGTCAGACATGAGAAAGAGTGCAGCAAAAACGTTTAAGTTTATGGTGAAAGAGCTGCAGAGCCCATGTTCAGTGCTCTTCAGAACCCGGCTGGAAGTATCAATGTTGGGTAAACTGATCCTTCTCTGTCAACTAGTATCTGTGAAACACAGTGGCAAAACTCACAATCTTTCCACTAGAGAAGATTCAGGCAGCAGTAAGGCAGCTTACCATTACCACCAGTTACTGCCCTATCTCAGCCTTCAGGGGGTGGTAGAAGAACCAGAGCTTGCATTTTTGCTCATGAATCATAAGGCTGTTAATTAGTGTCACAGGACTGCTTTTGCTGCATGCGTTAAAACAAAAGTGGAGGGAATTACACAAGGAAAACGTCATCACAAGACAATAAAATCATAAAGTGAAACATTCAAAACCTAGGAAACATCAAGATTTTTCTCCCTTATATTGTTCTCCCCTTGTGCATATGCATGGGATGCTTTTTAACTGGACAATCATAACTATTTTTTCCACTGTAGTCATTTAATTTAATGTAGAAAGTTGATATATTTGGGGTTCTAGCAGTTCACACTGAATCTACTGCCTCAAAGTACTATGGATGCTCAGCTTACTATCACCCAGGTGGTTAACAAAGGACAATAGCTCAGAAATGTGCAAGGTTTCAGGTTCAGTTATTCCAATATGAAACATCAGTGAGTTTAGAGGTTTCCTTTGATTTGGAATAAAGAAGATTTTTCCTAAGTTTGGACTGAAGAAGGGATAATGAGAAACTCTTCCCTGCCCTGCCAGACACGAAGCTCTTGTTTCAGTTTCATATACACTCCCAAATTTCAAGCATCAATGTCAACAGGTGTTGCTTAGACCCTTCCACACTTAGAAGAGCACCATTATTCTCACCTGTGAAGGGGTAATACAAGACCAAAAAGATTCTCAGTTCAGAGTTACAAAGCAAGTAAGCAGCAGGAGATATTAAGATGCAGGCTAATGAATTTGGATTTTTCTTGTGTGAGGCTGAAGTACTGTTATCTCTATACTCCCCTCTTTTGCTTCTTGTACAGTGGTGCTCCCATTTGCTTTGGGAGTGGGAAGCAGAATAGTTCTGAACACAGACTTGCAAATATAGGAATGATTGTTGGGATCAAAAAGTCTGATGCTTTTAACACAAGGAAAATCTACAACTAATGTAGAGAAGCCCCTTCTTTATGATATTTGCTGTACTGAGTTACTATGTTTATTGAGAGGGAATGAAAGACAATTGATAAAAAACAACCCCAAGACGCTAGTACATTTTACAGCTTAGAATCTTAGCATCATGGAGTCAATAAGGCCTTCAATATCATTGAGCTTACCATTAACAATTCCCTTGACCTGTTCTGGTGTCAGAAATCTTGCTTACTCAATAGCTGTGCAGGAGGAGTTACTCTAATTAACAGAGTATTTGCAGTTAGTCTGTTTCACAGAGTCAGCACAAAGTAAAAAACAGAGGCAAATGAATTATATTCCATGTGTAAGTGCAGGTATGTCTCATTTTTTTTTAAATGCACACATCCACTGCACTAGTCAGGTTCCCAAACATGGGAAGGTAGACTTGTCAGATATTTTGACATGCCAAACTAAGCACCTAGATAAAACAGCAGCAGCCACAATCATACTGTATTGAAGGGCAAGCACTGTAAGGAAGGAAGCAGCTTTTGCCTAGGGCTGAGCATTTGATAAAATATGTCAGTCTGAGGAAACAGTTTATTACGAAATAGCATGTTCTCTATTTGTGCTGATTATCATAGCTCAAGTGAAAAAAAAAATGGCATGCTGAACTTGGCCAATGGGATCACAACAACAACAAAATTACAACACCTGGAAGGGCTGTAGCACCTTCACAGTTTCTATAGCTCTGTCTTAGAAGAAATTGTGTCTATTTTATAAAAATTAAACATATTCAGCAGTTGTAATCTTGGAGGCCATGATCCAATTAAAGAATCAAGTCTATAGTATCTAAAATGTGGAAATTTCATTTTTTTTTAATTTTTTTTTGTATCTTCTGGTCACGTATTTTTCATTTAAAAGCCCAGATGTAAGTGAAATATTTTGTATCTCGAAAAATAATTGTGATGTATTTTTAGAATCTGGTCAAATTTTCAGATGACACAGTCAGGTCTAGCAGGGAGCCTGCACGGTTTTGTGTGAGTCATCCTGGGGGTGATGGATGTGTGTGGATTCCCAGACAAGACTCTAGTGCCCCTCTAATGTGCACTCCTGGTACAATTCAGAGCTCTGTACCCATCTTTCAAAAAAATCTGCCTGTTGTAGGGACCATGGAAAATTAGGGGCATCTACTTTTTTAATAACACATCTGGTGGACTCTTGGAATCACAGTCCATCACAGTTCTAGATCATCTGTAGCCACCTTGCTTACAAGTCTGCCTTAGCTAGAACTGGAAACCAGTGGTTTCCAGGCTAACCTGAATCCCTGGGGTAACCTTTTTGGCAGATGACTGCAGTGTTAATTTATGCCTGCCTCAGGCTTTAGAATTTAAGCCCTCCAGAGTCAGCCTGAAGGTAGATAGTTTGGTGATACTCCAGGCACTCAATCCTGGAACTGAGTATCAGAGCTTCAGAAGTCCCAGATCAAATGGGAGTCAGCCTTCAGGCTGCAAGCAGGACTGCCAGAGTATGCCCAGCTTCCCTGGGCTGAAATGAAAGCTCAGGCAGGTAGGTGTGGGAACAGGTTGTTTGACTTTGACACTTGGTCACGCTATGCTAAATGTCTGTCCAAAGAAGCTTCTGGCTGCTCCTGACACTGATATGTTGGTCAGTTTCACTGTTCATCACAAGGTCCAGAAGAATGTGTCCCTCAGGACTGGACAGCATGTTTCGTGGTATGTAAACACACACGTACATGCAGATGTGAAATAATTGCAAGGTTCTATTAATGAGATTCCTGCAGATAATTATTACAGTTGCTAGAAAGGTTATGTCTAAAATCAAGTTTCTAAAAATCTTAGTTTTCCAGATGTTAGAGAATACAAAGCATGACTAGGACAATTTTTAAAGAAATACAAAAATAGCCACTGTAAAGCAGTGTTCTCCAGTCCACTAAAATATATAGAAAACCAGCTTTGCTTCATCCCAAAAGAATGAACTACGGGAAGAAGACGGCAGAAGGATTTAGCCTGGAAGATTTCCAAAGGTGAAAAGGCAGAACCGATACAAGTGCACTAGAGTACAGAATATATACTAGCCGCATAGAAGTGCCTGGTGTTGAATACTTACTGAGTCCACTGGGTAGCAAATGTGCAAGGATGGGTGTCTCTGGTTATTGTTTGTAATGTTTCTAGTTACAGATTTTTCTTACTCAAATGCTTTCATAGATTAAATTATGATACTATTTTTTATACTGAATTAGTTTTAAATTGTTTTTAATTTTGTTTCTCTTTGGTCTTGACTGTTTGCACTAGCATAATTATACCACTTATTATACTTGAAAACCACATCTTATTTCTACTTATGTTTTTATACTTCCAAGTGAACAAGTCTCTTTATAATGTTTTTTTTTTTTTAATGTTTTAACATCTCTCCGTTTTTCTGCAATCCTACCACAACTCTAATTTAGGATTTATTTCTGCATATTTTTGCAATTGAGAAACAAACTTTGAGATAATTTGCCAAATTATTCTTACAAAATTTATTTTATTCAGATTAGTACCTTTTTCACAGAAGTGTTTTGGTTTATGTATTGTTAAATAAAGGTTTCTGAACAATGAAATTCAAGTGGTACACATTCTTCTTCTCCTTCTCTCCTGTTATCACTGCAGAATGTCTTACAACATCAATGAAAGACAGTACAGGGTACAGAACACACCACTGCCATCCAGTACTACTTTTTCATGCTGAGAAACAGAGGTCAACACAATAAAGTGTTACTCATTCAACAACTGTCTCTATCATTAGTTACTTTAATCCCAGAACCAGTGTTAGTGCTTCATGCAGACCTGAGGTTAGTAAAAGACTAAAACTTTTAAGAAGATGTAGTGGTAATTTTTCAATCAGTGTGAAATTCTTTTTAGTGTGAACAAGGGCAACAAGGAAAGTTTGCAAACAATTTGGTTACAAGCTTAAGTGCTCTAGTAAAAGTAAGAGGAACAAAGGGATTTTTTGGACACTTTGTCTTACCTTCAGATAAACAGAACTGATATTTAATGATCTAAAAAGAGGGGAAATAAAATAATGAAATAATCATAAGGAGTTCAAGAAATGTCAGAACAGGAAGGCCTTGAGTTACTCATTTTCTTTTACTGATTTTCTCATTAGTAACTGAAAATGCAGTATCCTTTTATAAAATGGGTGTTTTATGGCAAAGCAAAAATGACCTTAAAACCAACTTTGCAGCTAATAAGCTGGACACAAACCTCATGATTGCAAGGCTCTCAGACTGCCAATTTAAAACTTAAAACTCTAAAAACAGTGAGCCTTAAAACTTTCCTACGATGAAGGTGTACTTAAAGAACGTATCTACCACAACTAGTCTAGATGAAGGAGCACCAACACTTCCATGCAGACTCTATACAGGGGGCGAAGATGATAAAATTCACTGTAAAATGCAGGGCCCGGGTGCTATGTTAAAGCTGGTTGCCAAATCTTAATGCCAGGCATTGGCTCATGATACTAGGAAACAGAATAAAGATTTAGAGGCAACTTTGCCCGGGCTCTCAAATACGTACACACAGTGTCTCTGACTAACGGTAATTCTTAATGATGGACAAAAGGTCTGAATTTTTAGTCTTCATAGGTAAGGATACTGCATTTCAAGTAAGACTGTATAAAAGCAGTTCTTGACTCTACTTCTTACCTGTCTCTGAGGGCAAATGGTGGTAAGGTGCTGGACAGAAAACCTGAGCAGCAAAATCCTCAAATGTTGTAGGCTCTAGATGATGTTGAACAATTGTTTGCAGGTATCGTGCTCTCTCCTCATAACTGGTTAGCCAAGAATTAAGGATGAATTTATATCACGTACTGTAACTGCTAAAAAACAATGCCTAGTAATTCAGAATTCTTTTTGTTACACATGTATCATGTATTTCAGTGACTGTACACACTTTGAATTCTTTACATATGATATAATCTGATTCACTGAAGTAATACTGACTCTAAGATAAAATGATTAATGAAAATCTTATGCTTCAACCATCTTTCTTCATGTCTGATGCACAAAGCTTTTTGAATTTTATTATTTTATCAAAACAACAGCAACTTAAATACTCTCTTTTAAGTAACTGATTTGCTTGCTTTATGATCAGAATTAAATATAGAAGTATTGACATTTTTAACAGGTATAGCATGAAAAATAATCTCAGCATTAACAAAATGAATGATTTTGCACTTGTCCATAACAAACTGCTTTCATAATCGCTAACCACAGATACACATAGCTAACACAAATACAAAGTGAAATTTTGAGTATTAGGAAAAATACCTCTTCAATTATGACATTAAACCAAGCAAGAGTATTTGTAAAAAATCTGCAGGACCCTTAAATACTGGCTAACAGGGTGTCAGCAGTGCACTGATAGCAAAACACTGTACTACTTCCTTTTCTCTGTGTTCTCTCCTCTCTAATATTATTGACAAGAGACCAGTATCTCGAAGTGTTGCTTTTGAAGAACCCTCTCCAGGCTTCTTGTTCCAGCAGGCCTGATTGTGCTGTTAGCACAGAGTGAGTGAGAAAAAGAGAGAATATTTCTGCTATTCATGAAAGCAACTATGGAAATGGCTGTCAAAATGTAAAGCAGCAGGCAGCAACATACAATTATCAAGAAAAACTACCATGCTGACTTCATGTCGTACAGTTCCTGAACTGAGAAATCAGTTAACCTTTTCTCTCACAACTTTCAAAGTCTTCCAGCTGGACAAAATACACTGACTGAGGGAGACCTTCTCCAGCTATCTTAGAGAACCGTAAAATGATCAGAAATTTCCCCTGGCATTTATGCTTGTGCACATTTGTTTTTCCTAATTTTTATGTAGATAGATCATTTTCTTCTTGCATAGCTCTGCTTTTCTAGGAAAAAAAAAAAAACAACCAACAACCAACAAATGAGGATGCTGTGGAGGAATGTACTCAGAATCGGTTTCTTGATTTTTTTCTTTGCTGCTCTTTTTGGGAGAAGAAGGACAGTGAGGAAATGACCTTTCTGACTCAATTTCACCACCTGTGAAATGGGGATAATATTCATTTTGCACACAGTTTTTCAGCAATCTAAACATAAAAACTGCATGGCAAGTGAAAAGTGTTCTGAATAACAAGTGCTAACATCTAAAATAAATAAAAATATTATTTTCATTTATAAGCAAGAATATTCTCAGGTCCAAATTAAGCTGGAAACAATACCCTTAATCTTCGCTTATAAAACTATACTTCAACATACACAAAACTTATCCTACAAAAAAACCTTTTTGTACTTTTCTGTACCACATCTATAGTAGGTTTTGGAGTATATCTGAATATGAAAAAACATACAGAGACTATATTATCTGAAAACAACTTCTAGTGAATAAAATGACCTTCATTTTCCTTAGACCACAGCTTGGGAACATAACTACAAAACTGGGAAACCACTTTCCCTCCAAAATCTCTGTTCTGAATTCTTCCTGGATCCTGAGACAGCAGAACCTCAGCAGAAGTCTCAGTTTGGAGAAGCGACAACAGAAGCACTGGGACAAGAGAAAATATAAAAATCTCCCATTGTAAATGTTCTTAGGTGGGGGGTAAACACAGTATTGAGCCTTAACAGAGGAGAGTAATATAGCACAGTTTTTAAGAGGCTGTGTATAAGTGGCAGAGGATGAAACTGATGGTTCAAGTCTAAGTAATACTACGTATCGCACAACTTGTTGAAAAGCACTTTTTTCATTGGGGGAGATTCACAGCTGCTGAATTTTCTGCAGTTAATAGAGTCCTTTGATTCACAGCAGTGCCCCTTGCACAAAAAATACTGGCCTTTGTGTATTACCAGAAACTAATTTTCTATTTGGCTGCAAAGGGAAAAATGGGGTTATTGCTTCTCCCTCCTACGGAGCTTTTCATTATGCCTGATGCACTCAACTTCTAAGCTCTTCTGAGAAAAAAAATAACTGAAGAGGCAAGAGGTAGAAAAATGAGCTTGTTAGCACATTAGAAGTGAAGTATCTTGGTGGGCCCTAGAAATTCCCAGTGGTGTGTTAACTTATCACTCTATGCATGCTGGCACTGATAGTTTCCCAATTGATCACTCTCTTTTCGCACCAAAGGTGCTGCCAGGAAGCAAAGGCTGAAGGCCCACAGGAGAACAGGCTGCTATCAAAACAAGCTGTTTTTAAAAGTCTGCTTGAATGGGTAAAATGTTTCATGAAAAAGTAGGGTGGAGACACCTACTTGCTTTAAAAATGCTCTACTTTCAGAGGTCTTTAAAGGAAACCTTTTAGTTTATCCTATTATATCCAAAGCTTATACACAAATAAGGTAAAAATGAAGGAAAGTTACTGTTGTGAACATGACAAGGACATTCCCATTCTCCAGTCTAGGTACCTATCTCCTAACAAAACAAAGAAGTCTTGACACAGATGCTGACTGAGGAGGATAATGATATTTTCATTACATAGGGGAGAGGACATGCTTATATCAGTTCTAGAAGTCTAATTCAAATGCACACTTAGTTTACCCAAAGAAAAGTAATTCAGCTAGCCAGGTTGCTGCCTGTCCTAACAATCCACAAAACCATCTGTAGCTTGTTAAAAACAGAAGCCTGCTTAAAAACAAAACAAAACTCTGACGTGAATGCCAAGTCTAAAGCTTGCTGTATTCTGCACTAAGAAGTGAATCACTCTCCACAGAACTCCTTTTGTGTATTAGACTGACTAGCTGAAACTGGGATACTTTTATCTTCCATTTGATTTGAGAACATTCCTGTATTTTAAAACTCCAAATTTGTATGCTTTTGTGCCCAAGAAAATCTAGTTCCATGCTGTATTTGAATGCAAGTATCTGCAAGAGTGACCATAAACCCATGGTAGTTAATTTCTACATTACTTCTAATAGGCTAGACATTTATTTCTTTAAAACACTGCTCTCTAGGGAAGAGTTATTAGCACCTACAAATTGAGTGGCACATACAAACTCAATGGCTAGTAATAATAGGGCAATGCAAGCTGCATTCTTACTGTGTGGATGTTGCCACTGGCATCTGCAATTAAGATGGAATGGGAAGGATGCAGGGACAAACCAATGGAGAAAGACTCTTGCACAGAGTGTGACTAAACACTTAAAACAACAGTGTTGTGAGCTTTCTGCTTCTGAAGAAGGTGCTAACTGGAAGAAATAGAATGGATAAAATGGTAATTATACAGGCACTCTCCCAAATCTCTCAGCTAAAAACTTAAAGATACATAATCTGCAAAGAAAGGTAACAACAACAAAAAAAAATAGAATCTAATGACTTTATTCTATTTTTTTTTCAGCAGATACTGTACTGAAAAATACAACCAGTACAAGACAAAAATCAGGAATCCTATCTTTATAGGTCACTTAGGTGGCAGTCCCTGCAACTAAAACTTCATTTGCATTAATCGATTTTACTTATTCTCTAAGTCTTCACTACTGCTATAAATACTGAAAATACTGTACTTCCCATTATTCCTGTAAACAAGCAGTTTTTTGGACCTGTTGATTTGCACTTGGGAACAAGCACCAAAATCCTAGCTGTCATATCAACTACTTACGCTCAATCTGTCTGAAAAACACCTCCTGTCTTCACCTAATAGCTCTATTTAGATTCCTGTGGCACAGTACAACTACATCCTGGAGATTCTTTTTACATATTCTAAGATAAATCGTCTAGGCTCACTCTTCCCATCTGAGTTACTGCCATTCATACACACATGGTCTAGTGAAAAGAGGTGTCTTGGGGGGCTTGGAAATAGAAGATCTTTAAGGTGCCTTCCAAACCAAACCACTATGATTCTGTGCTATGCTTTTCTATAACATCAACAAATGAATTTTTACCCCTCCTTTTATTTGCTCAGAGCATTGCAGAGCCCACTTTCTGAACACACTACTTAGGTGGAGCATTCCCTACAGATACTGCACCCCTTAGCACAAATGCCAGCTACTTGTCCATAGTCCATACCAATTTGATCAATTTTATCTAAACTACTCTTGCCTCCACTCAGCTGACGCAGTCACTCTCATTCACTGTGACATTTTTTGACAGGCACTTTGGTACTTTTTTCCATGTAGCTTATGCCTAGCATCAGGTCTCCATGAGCATCCACAAAACAATCCCCCTGCAAATCCCCTCTGCTCTTTGCTATGATGTTTATCAAAAAAGAAACAAGGAAAGTATCTTGGAGGACAAAAAACTGAAACAATTCTCTCACATTGCCAATTTTTTTTTTTTTTATTCGTGGCTTTGTCGTTCTTCAGTTTGGTGAGGAAATGTGTTTGCTACATATTCCCATATCTCTAGCTCTTTAGTCTTTATTTTTCCTTTCCTGTTATTTTAACGATGCAATCTCCACAAAACCCCATATTTCCCATTTTTCAGCTTCTTTTGCTGTCTCCATCTGTCAAGTCCTTCTGTTGAATTCACCTCCTCATAGTAATTTCCAGAGACGTATTTTGTCATTCTGACTATGTTTTCTTTCTGTTCTTCTTATTCACATCTCTCAGTTTTAGAACTGAATAAAATAAATTACAATAAATCTATCTAGCATTTTGCAGTTGAATACTAGATGAGTAATTACTACGTTACAGTTATCCAGGAAATACCAGCACTAAAATGTCATTAACCTGAGGCTGAAAAAAAATTAAAGTAGTTTCAACATGGAGTAAAATTTCCAAGACTTTAATTAAGGATATGACATTTCACAATGCTGTAGTCTAATATCAGAGTACCTAAGTGCTAGATTCAGAAAAGGGCTGGAGAAGAAATTCTAGTGCCTGCTCCAAAAAACATTTGATACCAAATGCTTCTTGAACAGGGATTGGAATCCAGAGACTCTACTCCCAGGAAAGTACCATTACCATTAGGCTATACAGATGACCGTGTACTTTCCCTGTGATTCGGAGATCTTATTTTATGAAACAAAGAGCAATTTCAGCAGTGAACAGAGTGTACCTGATTTTAAAATGTCTTTGGTCCCAGTGGTTAGCACAGATTTGCAAGAGGCAGGAGATGTGGCCTCAAAATTGGAAACTGCTCTCTCATTTCCTGGTTGATTGATACAACTAGGGGGTTACCTCCTGTTGTGTTTGCATGGGCTCTAATCCAGCAAGTATACCTTCAAAAGTCTTAGCTTTGCTGCCTTGCAAGTCAGATGGGCAAAGAAATACCTACCTACTGTTGGATAAAGAGAGGCATGAACCAGGCATTTGGCTTCTCAGGATACATCAAGGACTTAGCTCCTAGTGTATGCATAGAGTGGGCAGATCTCCAGGGAGGGCTGGCAGTGAAAGCTTTAGATACCTGTGAACACCAGAGGCACTCAAGACTAGTGAGGAACTTGTGTCAGATCAACAGAGTGGTTACATTCCTAAATGTTCTTAAGACTTTTGGAAAGAAGTACAGAAAATGCTTTATCAAGACAGATTTCTTCAGCAGCTTCTGGAGAGAGTATTATGCTGGGGAACCTACTCAGTGACAGAAACTTAAAAAAGGGCTGACAAGATGCACAGTTCATACTACACTAAAACAGTGATGGAATTATTTGTAATGGCAGATAAATAATTTTGTTCAACAAAATTTAAAAGGACTGTGCTTGTGAAGTACCTGAAGTCATCAATGGCAGAAACTCTTTTTCCAAAAGTCAAAAGAAAGTATTTATCACTTCAGATACACACAATAAAATGTTATGCTTTAGCTTCTGTTTTAGTAGGTGACTTCAAGATGATGTCAGGATGATTAAAAATGCATCAAGATCACTATAGTTCAGGGAATATCCTAGAATTACAAAGTTTCAAGCTGTAAACTCAACAATGCTGCAGACATTCCTACATGCCTAATGATGGGCAGGTCAAGTCCAGTAAACTGGTGACTTTTTTTGTTGTTGTTGATTTTTAGGAAAAAACCCAAACAGAATTGTAACAAAAGAGTCGCTTTGTGAAAGGGAGTAAAAATGTGGGCTTTTCAGTTGATGTTTTTTCATCACTGTGCCTCTCCTTCAGAACAAAAATTGAAATGAGGCATTTCCATAAAGTTTTTGTTCGTAAATCTTCCTTCTTGAACCTTATGCATTTATATGCATATATATATATATATGCACCTACATGTGTAGTATATCACAATATAACTGTGTATTGGAATATGATCACAGCAACAATAGGATGTAGCACCTGAGATTCTTTGATTCTGGTGATAGGAAAAAAAAAGGAGGTTTTGATGATTGCCTGGAAATATCTCTTAGAAAAAAAGCCAGAGAATGCACTTCTAAATAGCAAGATGGACTTCTTCAGGTTAAATTACAAGCTACTGTCAGAAATACATGTACAGCTGCATCCCTGGCAGTTCCAACTGTTAGCAAAATCATCTAAGAAGTCAATATATATTGATATGATTGTGGAGAGTATGACTTTGTCAGCCAGGTATTTGGAAAATAATTTAGACAAGCAGAAACCAAAGCACTGTTCCATCTTTAACTGGAAAATGAAAATCCTCCACTGAGAGATACCCGCCTGCAGGATCAATGGACACCTCCAAGAGTTTTTATAATTGCATGTATACACTACTTATATAAAAGAGATTAACAGTATTTTAAGGAAAGATGCATATGATAGCACCTTCTTGTTTACTACATTTGCCTCCTCAGCAAATTCAGAAGCTCATCTCTTCTTTTCTAGAGAAAACAAAAATGTGTAGTATTGTCAACATACAAGAATGTTCTCAGGATACTGAAGACCAAAGGAAATGAAGAAACAGTAAGGCACAATGAATAGAATTTGTTAGCAAGAGATTTCTTGCTCTCTGGCCTGAAAAGGTGTTCAAGCCCCACAAAATTAATTGCTACAGTTTGAATACTTAGAATTATGAAAGCATCGATTTTATTTGGCCATTTTTTCCTAGTAAATTACAATTCCTGACATCAGAATGTGAAAGGAGGACTGCCTCCTACAAAAACATAAAGCACACAAGTTAGGACCAAGGTTTTGTAGAAGCCGAAAGGAAAAATTAGCCATAGCAGAATTCTAAAAGATAGGACAAAACCCACACATCACAGAAATGGAAGTTTTTTTTCTGGGAAATCTACTCTGAAAGAAGACATTGTGCAGTGGCTGTCAAACCACCTGAACTCATACTGAGTCACAGCAATTTGTACTCTTTGTTGGTTCTTAGAGTTAAGGATGTAACTCAGGCTGCTATTGATCCAGTGTTGTAAGCCCTGCAACTAGCTGTGTTTTGTATGTAGGTGGGTGATGAGTATCAACTGTCCACACTGAGAGAAATAGTTAAAGTTTTCTTATATTTTGAAAAGTGACTCTGTAGAAGTGGCATCATGGTGTTCCCTATTTATTGCATTTCAGCGATTTCCACATCTAGTTTGCACAGTATACAAATAGAGATTTTTTTTTTCCAGCTGAAACTTCTGTTTACTGAAGTCAACTTGATATCTCAAAGTCAGCCTGTGTTCTTTTCTGTTTTTTAAATACTGCCAATACTAAAAATGGCATATAAATATTTTGCTCTGTGCATCTGTTTACACAGCTATGCTGTAAATGAAAGCAGCTTCTGCATATGCAATTGGAACTTAGCCACAACACTGATGATTCATAAAGCAGAATTCAGTTCATTCTCTTCATATCTGATGCAAGCTATTTAGATGAAAGAAAAATTACTATGTTTGACGCTGCTAACGAGATGAAAGAATAAGAATTTTATATTTTTCTAAGGTGATTTTTTTCCTCTACGGAAACCATATTTTCAATACCAGCAACAGCACTTTTGGAATAAAATGCAACAGTGTATTTTCTTATTCATAAAACCAGAACATAAATTCAAAGGAATCCGTTATATTTTAAAATTAAATGTCATGTTGCATTTCATGAGAACAGTTCAAAAGTGCAGAGGGGACTCAGTGTTAATTACACAATATCACTAATTTTAGAAACTAATATATATGACAATCTACTAATTAATGCAGTTATCTCATAAAAAAATGAAAATAAGTATAAAAATAAGTAACAAACTAAGAATGTAGAATTTAAACAAACATAAAATGTAACTAACACTTTTAATAAATTTTTTTTCAACACAAGCTATAACTGCAAAAGGGCTTTCTGAGGCAATTTTTTAGGTATACTTCTTCATCAAGAAATTACATTGACAAATCCATATAAACTAATCCCATTATTCCAGATCTTGCAATTTGTTTCAAATGCACAAGTTGCACCGTTCTTTAATATAATTAAAATTAATTTACATTTTTTACACTATGAAAAAATTAATAAATCTGTGATAAATTAAAAGTTATGGTGCAAATGATAACATATACTTTTGTTATTTAGGGTTTTTTTTTCTTTAAGTGTACTAATTTTGCAGCTAAAGGAGATTACTTCCAGTATATCTCATCTATGGTTAAATGTCCTGCAACGTAAGCATAGGCTAGATAAAGTTGCAGCCACTGGGTGTTTCCAACTCAATGCTACTGCTTTCTGCCTAGTTTACTAACACATATATTGAAAAGCATTGACTTCACCCAAGTTTATATAAAAATCTTCATTTTTACAGCATAAGCACTTTCAAAATTGCTGAATTATGGCAAGAAACTCTAATTGCTGCTTGTATTTTCACTAAAAACCCAATAAACATTGTGCAACACTGTCGTTCTAGGAAAATTCTTGACATATTGTTTATTTTTATGTTATTCCATCAGATCTTACAGCTAACCAAATTCTTCAGTGGTTTGTAACATCATTTAGGAAGAAAAAGCTGTGATTCATCAGCACAGACAAAGCTGGGCTTTAATCCATTCCTATAACCATATTGCCAAGTCTATATTGTTTACATTGCGTCTCAATTAAGAGATAGGCAGGACACCTGGTACTTCTTTATCTAAGTCCCACAGGCTGCCAGATGACTCAAAATCCATAACAGGTGCTAAGGCAGTGTGAGTGTAGCACCATTAACACAAGCGGGAATTGGATAAAATTTGGCCTATGCTTAACCACTTAAAACACTCAATTATGAAATGAAAAATGTAACCACTCTGCACCAAGCTCCTTTACAAAAGGCACTTACAAAGATATGTAGAATTAAAGTGCAAATGTAATGGACTTAACATAAATTTTAATTTAAGTATATTCCTAATAATAATAAGAATAAACTATAACCCTTCCAAGCTATACTTAAAAAAAACGTGTTGGTTTTTTTTTTTGTTTGTTTGGGTTTTTTTGGCCTTTTTTTTTTTTTTTTTTTTTTACGATAACCATAGAAATATATGTACTTACTGAACTGAATAAATTCTAATTCTGATCATCTGCTTAGGCAGCAAAAATGACAAAACTGATGCTCAGATTTCTAATAATTTCAAAATTAAGGGGGAAAAAAATCTGAATTAACAATACTTACTGAATTCTTACGCTCTGTAGAATGCAGATGTTATTTTATTTTAAGGACTTTGGCAAATGAAAGCATCTTACAGAAGGATTTAAAGACCAACAAGGTTCAAGAGAAAAACTATATAATAAAAGATACACCCTTTTGCACTGAAAAAGCCCACTGCAGATCTCTTTTCAGCACTTTTTCAGCTGACTGAACTAAGTATTAAGCTTAGACACCGACAGAAAACGCTGCATGATAGAAAAAAATGAGTATCAGAAATTTTACAGTGGACAATTACTTAAGAACTATCTGTATCTAAATGCGCAGTAATCCAATTAAGTTTCTATTTAATATTTTAATTATCAAGAACACAATATAGTGATTTTATTACCAGAATAAGCAGTAACAAAGTACAGTAAACTGTCATTTAAGACAGTGTCATAGTATCTATGATAACCAGCATATTGGCTTAAACTAATGCACTATATGCCTCTAGGGAATGACAGGCTCAGAGACTGGGTTTTAACATCAGAATCTATCCATTAATCTTGACTTAAATATAATCTACTCTGCAGTAAGAGGAAGAATGGGCATTCAATGAATTATCTGTTTGAAATATAGCAGGAGCATATTAGCATAAACATACAGTAGAAAGTCTCTGGTTTGGTACCATTTATTCTGCATTGTTAGTTTTTCAAATGCTGAACTGCATTGCAGCATCAAATTAAAAAGATACTAAGAACAAATGGCTAGCCTCATCCCAAGGATGAATACCTCAGCACAGTAACAGATTACTCATTAACTTTACTGACTGTGTGGTTAGAAGAAAATTACAGTATTTACAAAAACCCCACTCATGTTTTAGTAACAGGCTATGGAGGTGAAAACAAAACAGTGAAGGAAACAGTGTTGAAGCCCTTACACAGGCAGAATTCCTACTCCAACATCCAGGGAGGATTTGTCTTACTAATGTATCTAAGACAATCGATGAACCTACAAGGTATGTTGTGCTAATTGTTTTTAAGCCCATTACAGCTGCCAGTGCTTCAGGCGCTCTTTGGAGCAATGCTCCTGCCAGCAGCCAGCCCCGCTGGCATGCAGACACTCACCTGGCAGTGCTGGCTTTGCAGGAGGCGGCAAGGGAGGCACAGGCACAGCCAGCGGGCCACCGGACTGAAGTTTATTAAGGATGCTGCAAGGGTGCCAATGAGAGATGTTAAGGTGCTGCAGTCATCACTTCTGCCCCAAGATAATGTGAAAAAGGGCAGGCCTGGGAACCGCAGCCTCACATATTAACTCCTGATTTTGGGAAAGGATTTATCCCTACTCTGTCACTTAGTATTACAACAGTTTTAACTCAAGTAATTAAGCTGATGAGTGTAAAACTAGGGAAGCAGAACTAGCTCACCACTCCCTGTTATAGGGAATGAATGTTTAAGACCACTATTTTCATACATTCAAATACTTGAATTTCTACCTTAAATACTTTCTCGGCATATATGGACATGTTAACTGATGAGAAAACAGTAAAGGAAATGCCCCTTATGAAGACATCCCTACAGACTCTAAAACTACACTAATAAAAATTATGATTAATAATAAATATTGACCAGTGAAAAGACTGCACATATTGGTATATATTAAATTGCAATTCTACACTACATAGTAACAAAGAAAACCTCTAGTGAGAAGCTTTGCCATTAATTACAATCTGTATTGTAATAAGCTTGACAACTACTTTTCTTTTTTTCTTCTCTTTTTGAAGAGAGTATTTTCTCTTTACCCTGGGTTGCTGCAATTCTGGTAAGAGATAATCTACTTACAAGTCATTCTGCAGGGCAGCAAAGTTGATTTTAAAAATTATTTTTAAAACTTGAAGATAGGCTTCTTCTATTTAAACGAAGGAAACAAATATTAACGGTCAGTTACTTCCCTCTTTCTTTATTTTGAAGGGCAATTAGGAAAGCAGCCCTTTCGCCCTCCTCCCTAGTGCTGTCAAGCTGTTGAGAGCAGTTTGCAGCACTACAATGGTACTATTGTGAACACAGCCTGGGCTTCCTTCCCACAGAGAGTTAAATGGGCAGTTCCTGCTGCCCATGATTGGTGTCCAGTGAAACAATACTTAAGAGCCAGGTTTTATCAGTTCTGCGCCAAAGAAGTGAAGCCAGGGAACCCAAGCCTTCATATCATGCTGAACCATATGCCAACCCTGCTGGCCCCAAAGGTTTATCACTAAGAATCAGGATGCATCATGTTCCCTGTGAAATTTCACTTCACATACATGTGAAATGCACGGCTTTGCTGAAAACTGACCTTTTTCCACAATTGGCAAGAACAGATGGAGGGTAACTATGGCTTGGCAAGCAGAAATTAAAAGATTTTCTAAAAGCCTGCATTCTTCAGAGTTTGGGAGGAGAAGCATTCAGAAGGAGATAGATACACTTGTGATTCACAGATCTATTCAGGTGCAGTTAATCAGCAATTAAACTATTTTCTCAATGCCCAGAAACTATACTGAGATTAATTTGATTGGCCAGGCTATGATTAGGACTCATGTCCTTCGGACTACCATATGGTAATTCCAATTACTGTAATACTAACTTTTAATCCTTGCTTTATGTTAGTTTATTCTTTTTTTTTTCTATTAAGTAAATCCATACATCCTTTTTGTTATAATTTCAACCTGTTTAATTAGTGAAGAGCATTCCGTTTCCTATTAGATGTTTTCATGTATGAAATGGTATTATATATAACCCCTTTTCTCAGTAACTGAAATACAGACCTATAAGAGAACAAAAGACAACCAGTGTGCTAGTTTCTATTAATCTCCTCATTTTTTTTGGTACCTATCATCTTCTAATCCCACTGTTGGCAATGGAAAGCATGCCCCAACTGTCTTGATTACCATATGCAGAATGATGCAGAAACAGTTTGCCAATATCTTATTCAACTCACTTGAAAACATCACTCTGTCTCACAGATATAACTGCTGGTTAGTTTTGTTTGTTACAAGCACATTTCCCACCAATTCAAACACCAGAATCAACCATACACAATGGTATACATTTGGTTTTTTATATATACACATCTTTTAGTATTTTAACATACAAATCTTTCAAGTTGTTTGCAAGTCATTTCTGTTATTAGGGGTGAAATTATGACTAGTAAAGGATTAAATCAATAAACAATGCTATCTTTTGCAACACAAACATTTAATTTTTTAAATAGTTTAAAAACATTTCTTTGTTTAAATCTTAGGAATGTCAGGAAAAACTGTTTAATCTTCCCTGATTTTATTAACAGACTTCTGAGAGCTATCAAAGAAATCTGCATGAATTTTAACACCTTAAGGGGCAAGAGTCTTAACATTTTCATAAAGGGCTTTTGTTACCCAAAATGTTTAATTAATTAGAAAGGTTAAGTAGGTATTAACAACAACCCTGTCGTTTTGTGTTATGTACAAGGCGATCAATCTGCAAAAGATTAAACTAGTTTATCTTTTTCATTCTAGTTTAAGGACTCCTAGCCTTCTCCCTGCAAATTTCTAAAAGAGGGGTGCATCAACATTTAAAGCAGATTTGATAATGAAAGAATAGCTTCCAGCTTACAACATACAAAAATTTCCTGTCCTAAAAAGACGCAGTAACAAAGAACTCCCCCTCCCTCAAGGGATCTGTACTGGCAGACTTAGATTCAGAACTTCCTGAAGGCAGATAAAGCACTTCACTGCTTTTCATGGCAGCCCATTGACATCCTTTTATTCTAAAATAGAATGACAGTGGCATAAACCTACACATATTTTATGCAGAAATCAGTAGAACCAATATCTCTCTTCAGATGGGTAAACTCAATTTATGGCAGAATGTAGAAGTAAAAGAACCCAGAATATAGTAATAGTACAGAAAGATTTAAGCTCCCAGATTTGAGAGACTCAAATATGTTGCTGAGTTGTCTGTTTACAACATCAACAGAGCACTCAGCCCTTTATGAATGCAATTATTAGCAGAAAATTTTATTGTTAGAGTCAATCAGTTTTGTCTCATTTGGTATTTTGCTTTTTTACCACTTTCAAGAGAGTCTCATCCATTTCATTAGGGAAGAGTAACTAATAAAAAAAAAGCCATACTTACTAATTATAAAATAAATCATAGCTATTTCGTGGTGACAACAACATTAATATCTTTTAACCCATGTGCTCACACTATACCTCTTTAACAAGTGCTTCCAGCATCCTGGTTCATAGATAGCCTATAAGAAGAAGCAGAGACAGAAGAACTACACAGGGTAGAGATGGTAGGTTCTGTGGGATTAGAAGCAGGGCAATTACTGAAGAAAATACATTTACTTGAATACATACAAATCCAGAACTTCTGCTAAATCATAGTATGTATGTGTGTTTTGCTAAAAAGCTCAGAATATATATATATGAAAATACACATTACAACATAGCCTTCAAGTTTGACAATTCAATTTACTCTTCATTAAAAATGCACAAAACCCAACTGAAATTATGTATGTCAACATGAAAATGCAGTAAAACAAGTGGCTTGGTGCACGTATTTGCAAGTATTTCTTCAGCAGTTACTTAAGTGTCTATGTGATAAGAACTAGGGCAAGAGTTTAAAAACTCATCACAAGTGTTGGTTCAATCAATTGTCTCTAGTCGCTAGAATCAAAGGCATTTAACATGATGCTTTGGAATTATTTCTTGCAAAACAATCTTGTTCTTTCAACAGGTAACTAATAAATGATGGCTGAGAACAGGCTTGCATTACCTCTGAGGTCCAATTGTTACTCAGAACACTGCCTACTTTTGCTCCCTGGTGTTGCATTTTAACTCTAATTGTATGATCAAGCCAATAAATTTGACTCAGGAGACAAAAAAACACTACAGAAGTACCTATCCTGACAAAATCAGAGGCTGCAAGAAAATGCACTTCAAACAGAAGTGAGAAAAGATGAGACAAGAGAAGGAGAGGTATCAAGGCTTGAAAGACAGTCATTAATACTGACAGATTACTGTAATTCTGGCTGTCAACGTGATCGATTTAAACAGCATATGCCAATCAATACCCTCCTCATTTACTGAGCAGCATTAAATATAAAGTTAGGTAAGATATCCCTAAGACAGGATTCAAACCATACTTAACAAACATAAATTGCAAAATTTATGCTTTGGAATCTTAGTTGTTTTTTTCATTTGGCTATTTTAACTGGGCTTACTTCAGTGTGATGTTATCCATACAAAAGTTAATTTAGATGATTCTAGTCTACCACATTGCCATCATGTATACAATTCCTTTATGTTTCAAACTGTACCAATACTCTGCATAGTGTATTAATACACAAATCTCAAATATAAGCATTCTAAAATGCAGCAGATATTTAAACACTGCTTATTTACCATTTTTTTTTTTTTTGCATTACTGGTTTGCCATTCTGATGCAAGTTAGCCATCCATGGTTAAAAAGAAACCAAATCTTTCTCTTATTTCTCCTGGAATTTTCCTTACAATAGTCTCTTATTATTCAAATATACTTGTGACATCAAAGGAAACTACATTAATTGGATGTATTACGTTAGGTGGAAAATCCAATAAATATAATAGCTATTACTGTCATTGCATATCCACTAGTAGACTCACACTGTCATGTACAAATGCACATAACTCTAAATAAAATTTTCCCTTATATTTAGGTCTTATAATGCACAGAGAAACTGTTACATGATCCCATGAAACGGAAATACCTCAAAAGCCCATTAAAATAATAAGATATTTATAAATGCCTTGGAAATCTTCAGTTTTTCATGTTACATCATTGTATGCAGGCATTTAATTAATCACATTTTGAATTGTTAAAAGATCAAGAATGCTGAGGAAACTTTGAGGGGAAAAAAGAGGTCTATAAAAGGTGGAAGTGAGGACAGGCAGCCTGGGAAGAATACAGGGATGTTGTCCGGGAAGTTAGGGACCAGGTTAGGAAAGCTAAGGCCCCCTTAAAATTAAACTTGGCTAGGTATTTGAAAGATAATAGGAAGGGATTCTACAGGCAAGTAGCAAATAAAAGACAGGCTAGGGACAACGTGGGCCCTCTCCGGAAGCTATTAGGAGAACTGGTTACCATGGATTTGGAGAAAGCTGAAGTTCTTAATGACTTCTTTGCCTCTGTCTTCACCAGAAAATGCTCTCACCACACTACCCAAGTCTTGGAAGGCAGATGCAGGGACTGTGAGAATTAAGACCCTGGGCCCACTGTAGAAGAGGATCTGATACGAGACCATCTTAAGAACCTGAACATGCACAAGTCCATGGGACCTGATGAAATTCATCTGCAGGTCCTGAAGGAGATGGCAACTGAAGTTGCTAAGACAGTGTCCATCATATTTAAAAAATCATGGCAGTCAGGAGAAGTTCCCAACCACTGGAAAAAGGGAAACATAACACCCATTTTCAAGAAGGGAAAAATGGATGACCCAGGGAATTACAGACCAGTCAGCCTCACCTCTGTGCAGGGCAAAATCTTGGAACACATTGTCCTGGAAGGCATGCTAAGGCACATGAAAAACAACAAGGTGCTTGGTGACAGCCAGCATGGCTTCACTAGGGGGAAATCCTGCCTGACCAATCTGGTGGCCTTCTATGAGGGGGCTACGGAACTGATGGACAGGAGCAGAGCAGTTGACATCATCTACCTGGTCTTGTGCAAAGCATTTGACACTGTCCTACATGACATCCTTGTCTCTGAATTGGAGAGACATCAATTTGATAGATGGACCACTTGGTGGATAAAAAACTGTCTGGATGGCCACAGCTGGAGACCAGTAACGAGTGGTGTCTCTCAGGGATGAGTGTTGAGACTGGTCTTGTTCAACATCTTTGTCGGTGACATAAACAGTGGGATTGAATGCATCCTCAGCAAGTTTGCTGATGACACCAAGCTGTGTGGTTTGGTTGATACACTGGAGGGAAGGAATGCCATCCAGAGGGACCCTGACACACTTGTGAGGTGGGCTGATGCCAACATGATGAAGTTTAACCGTGACAAGGCGCAAGGACCTACAACTGGGATGAAGCAATCCCAGGCACAGCTACAGGCAATTCAGAGTAGCCCTGAGAAGAACGACTTGGAGGTATAGGTTGATGAGAAAATGAACATGAGCCGGTTTCATTGTGCACTCACAGCCCAGAAAGCCAACTGTATCCTGGGCTGCATCAAAAGAAGCGTGACCAGCAGGTGGCAGGAGGTGGTCCTGCCCTCTACTCTGCTCTTGTGAGACCTCACTTGGAGTATTGTGTACAGTTCTGGTGTCCTCAACATAAAGAGGACATGGAACTATTGGAACAAGTCCAGAGGAGGGCCAAGAGGATGATAAGGGAACTGGAGCACCTCCCCTATGAAGACAGGAAGAGAGAGTTGGGGCTGTTGAGCCTGGAGAAGCGAAGGCTGCGTGGAGACCTCATAGCAGCCTTCCAGTATCTGAAGGGTGCCTATAGGAATGCTGGGGAGGGACACTTCGTTAGGGACTGTGGTGACAGAACAAAGGGTAACGGGTTAAAACTTAAACAGGGGAAGTTTAGATTGGATATAAGAAGGAAGTTCTTTACTGTAAGGGTGGTGAGGCACTGGAATGAGTTGCCCAGGGAAGCTGTGAATACTCATCGTTGTCAGTGTTCAAGGCCAGGTTGGACAGAGCCTTGGGTGACATAGTGTAGTGTGAGGTGTCTCTGCTCATGGCAGGGGGGCTGGAACTAGATGATCTTAAGGTCCTTCCAACCCTAGCTATTCTATGATTCTATGACAAGGGGAAATGGGTTAAAACTTAAGCAGAGGAAGCTTAGATTGGATATAAGGAAGAAGTTCCATACTGAAGAGTGGTGAGGCACTGGAATGGGTTGCCCATGGAAGTTGTGAATGCTCCATCGCTGGTGGTGTTCAAGGCCAGGTTGGACAGTCTCAGGCGACACAGTGTAGCATGAAGTGTCCCTGCCCATGGCGGGGGGGTTGGAACTAGATGATCTTAAGGTCCTTTCCAACCCTACGTATTCTATGATTCTATCCTAAGCAAGCTGCCACCAGAACTAGGGAGAACAGCAAAACACAGCAAATGAAAGTACAAGAAAGACTGAACATCACATTTTCTACCTTATGATTCTTGGAAAACAATTCCTGTTGTAAAACAGTAGATTTTAGCAACAACTCTTATTTTCTTCTAAAAAAAAAACAGTGGGGGTTATATGATGAACTCATCCATGGCTCTCACTTGAACTCACCTCAGATAAGGCTACTATGTTATAATTCAGCGATTGGAATAATATTCACTGAAATCCTGAAATTTTCAATTATTTGTTGTAAAGCATATAGAAAAGTATCTAAAAAGCATTATTTTAAATGTTCCTTCTCATCTGTGATGACAAACCAATAACAGGCATGTTAAAACATTATTAAATGTCTTATATCAAAATTGTATTGCCAGAAATAAAGCAGAGCTTGTTGAGAATCTTTGCATACAGCAGGTAAAAAAAAAAAAATCTAATCCAGAACATATTAGAAGAGCAACTATAATGGCATGTATTATTCCTTTCACTATACAAAAATTAATTAGTGGCACTGTAAAAAATTAATTCATGATACACGTTTAAGGAGAGAGAGCACCCTCTTAAGCCTTTTCCATTTGATACAAAGTTATCATTAATGTTATCACACATACTGATTGCTGCATTCAGTTTTTTCTCAATGCATCTATAAGATAGAAAACTTAATGGACTAAGAGGAAGGGAAATTGGCATTGCCAAAATCAGTGCTTTTCAGCTTTAACTTCTAACTTCCTGCCTTAGTACGAATCTCCAAAATCTGCACAAATTCCAGTTCAAAAACGTAAATTAAAATTTCATCAATGAAGAAAGCTTCTTCTGATCTATGAGTTTTTAATATAAACTTCTAACAAATCAAAGACATTATTTTGTTTATGAAGAAGTTACTGTCTTGTTAGATATTATACGGGGTTAATATCTTCCTTTTCTCTGGAAGGCAACTGACAAAAATGATTAGCTACATCAAGTGCCAAATGCTTAGACACAGTGTCAAAAAAATTTCAATTTTGATTAATAAAATATAATTTAACCAGTAATTTACATTTATTTGCTGCAATATAATATTCCTTGGATGGAATTATTAAAACAGTAAGATATTTTTGCTATCTAAGTTCATCTGTTTTATATGACAAAAAAAAAAAAAAAAGCCAAAAAAAAAAGTTAATTCTTGGCATTAGGTCAAAGACTTCATCGATTAATATAAATAACTGAAAAGCATGCTATGATGACTATGGATAAAACAGTCTTCTATATTCCATTAAAAAAAAGTCAGATTAAAAAAATGCTAAATTGGACTTTTTACTGTGTGCCTAGCTCTATACTATGTACTACCATTTGTGAGGGCAATACCATATAAGACAGGCCATGGTGTCTGAACTGCACTATCTGACGAGTAGATAGTTTGAAATAAGTGCTAGCACTCCAAAATTTGTGTACAATGTGCAAAAAATAACACTAGCTGTTTCACAATTGGAATTTCACTCCCACAGATTTTATAGTATTTTTCCAGTTCTGTTGCAATAATTTGAACAGTTTGGATCACTGGAGGTACTTACTAAACCAAGTAAAGAACCTTATTTTGGTGTACCTCTTAGCATCTGGCTAACATCTGTTGTTTATTTAGGAAGTTCACATAAAATTTCACATGAAACCACTCTTTCTATTGTTCAAAATATTTAGTATTGATCCATTTCCCACACATGGTAGACTCTGAATTCAGAATGTAACAAAGTGCTTGCTCTGCGATGGAAACCATGAATAAAACTATTCATATCAGGAATCTCAATGCAATCTAGTAAATAGAGTATTTAATAATTCCCTAAATATTGGCCTTCTGATTCTACATCATAGTGAAAATTATTGTATTTTGTGTGTCACTTGCTGCTGTGTGCACATATGCTGCCTTTTGGTGAGGGAGCACTGGTACAAGAAAGCCAGACCACCAAATGATAGGAAGGGAGTGCAGAATCCTTGAAGGGGGAACTAAAGCAAGTTCCAAACATCAGTACAGAAACTGTACTCAAGATGGCAATCACTCTATTCACACAGCTGCAACAATGAGTATGTCAAGCATCAAGTTAAAGCAGGATACCTGCCATACATGACTGATGTTGGTTGATAATTTTAAGAAAATTTTTCATCTTAAAATACTACAATACAGAAATAGATCATTACAGTATTCTGAACAAAGAATAAAACCAAACAGATGAAACCTTTAAATATTATTAACACAAACAAATCTTTGAAGTGCTTTGCTATCTAACTTTGCTATCAAGATGCCAAAATAATATCAGAAAGAGGATGGTGACTGACAGAATATACCAATCTCAGAAAGCTACTTCAGCCTGTACAATACACATCCGAAGTTGGGGCAGACTAAAAGGGAGATGAGCAGAATTTCTTGTATCCACGCAACCATTATTATACTATTCACACATACTACCCATCGCCACATCATCATTAACAGACTAGCGCAATAAGGAAAAAAGTTGCAATCAGGTTACATGAAGGGGACTGAATATCCCTGCTGATTACAAATGACAGCTGATTTTTTTCAGTCATGTCTGCACTTAGAAAATGCACTAACTCAGAGGAGAGGTGAACACTCCTTGGAAGCAGGAGGGTCAAAGTCAGTGCTACTTTCTTCATATCCCGTACTCAAGCAAATCAACACAGCCTAATTAAGTGTTTACCTTGATCCATCACCAGAGAGGATCTTCACTATGCCATTGTAAATATTCTTCAAAAGAGATAAGCGCATACCTACTGTATCATCAACTAGACACTGAGTCAAAAGGTGCCCACCCGGTAGTACACAGCACAGTGAACTGAATCACACACCTGCAGGCACTGAGACATTCATACACTGATGCTGGCTCTGAAATTAAGTAATTCTGTTGGTCTACTATGGGAAAAGAAGATTTAACATAGAAGCATAGGGTTTCAAATGTGTTCTGGTTGACAGCAGTCTCAAGTATTCTTGTTTCCCAAGAACCACATTCAGCTGAATTTCTACTAACCATCAGCAAAGTTCTTAATAAACTAACACTGTATATTAGATACTCATAAGTAAACAAAAATTAATTTCAAGCAGATCACTTCATAATTCTCTTTCATTGACACCATTATGGTCCTGGACGTGCAGGAAGTCTTGGTTATCAGCTTCACTTACCCGGCTGGCTCTCTGCTTTTGGTATACCTTCCAAAAAAAATAACTTTTCTGTTCCTTTTATCCTCCCCTATTTACACAAATTGTTTTCACCACTGTGAGCCCTCTTTTAATTTGCTCCAGCAACACTCAACACAAGGAAAGACCACCTTGGACAATGAGTCCTGTCTTCTGCAAAAGACATTAAGTCTGGCAGGGCCTCAAGAAAAGCTATTTAACCACAGGCCATCAAATACTCTTGCCCCCATGCCTTTCAGTCCACAACAAACTTAAAAGCCAGTAGTGAACTGCTACAGCCATAGCTAAAATATGCCAGAGGAAAAAAGTGGGAGACACTAAAGACAATCCTTGACGTCTTCAATTCCTTGCTATTGGAGGATCATAATTAGATTCAATTTTCAAATATTCCAGTTAACAGACCATGTCCATGTTACAGGAAACACCCATGAGTCTTCACCATTCTTGTTTGAGGGAAATTCCTTCCTGACCTCAAACTTGGACACGGGTTGAACACCAAGAGCATGTGCATGACATTTTGAATCAAGACCTTTTTAAACCACTGAGAGTTAGACCAAGCTTTGAAGTATAACATTTTTTTGCTGTTCTCCACTGACAGCTGACTCCACCATAGCCTAATTCAAGCCAGGGAAGTTTGTAGATCTTTTTCTGATTTCATGCCAAGCAAGCAGCTTTTAAATAACTGCCCACACCCCCATTCTAACTTTTAAAGTATTAAACAAAGCACTCCAAGCCAGGTGGAAAAAAGAATTCTACTTAATAAAGTCACCCTTTAACATCAGTGCCCAATCAACTGGCATTTCATGAGCTTACTAAGTGATGGTGCAAAATGTACCAACCAAATTCTATCTCATCTTAAATATAGGTGACACTTTCCAGTTATCATGCTAACCATATTAGGGGACAAATTATCAACACGCTAATGGAAGCCATTAATTATATCATAAATTACATGCAGTGCTGTGATGCATATAAAAACACCACAATTTGGAGAACTTAATTAAAAGTGCGATATGCAGCTTTTAGGAACCAGCCAATTCCTAGACATTGATTTGGGAAGCTATGTCCAAGCTATTTATTATAACTTCCATATACCGTAAAGTAGCTTAAATGTAAAAGTTTGTGGTTTTTTTTGGTACTGAAAGTTTGCTGTTTCAAAGTAAATTGTTTTCCAATTGCTCACCACTATACATCAATATAATGCTATAAGCCATCACTTCTCATGGTATAATGATGATAATACATTTTAAATTCTTTGATTAAGCCACTTGAGTAATGGCAAAAAGATCGGACCTTTCCAAACATAAAAATACAATGAATCAACATGTCATCTAAAGAAATGGCACAAACGTCATTTAATGTGATCACATCAAACACTATCCATCATTCATCTGTAAATCCACTTCCTCATATCTAATACAACCTCCAAGTATTAACAATCAGCCTTAGAAAAAAACCAGTCTTTTTAGCAACAATCTATCACACAACAAAAAAAAAGTATCTACAGCTTGGGTGGAAAGTAATAATTGAATTTCTTTAGGATCAAAATTAAAACTTATTTTTCAGTTTAGGAAATTGAAGAACAGTATGTTCTTGATTTAACTAACAGGTATATAACAGAACTGAATCTAAAAAAGGGGAGAGGTACAGGTGGCTTAACTTACCTTATGTTTTTTAATTTCTGATTGGTAAATCTATTCTTCCAAGAGCAGCCTTTTCAGAAAATTACAATTTTACTTCCCCTCCTCCCAAAAAGTGAAATAACTTCTGATGTTTACAAAGACACTATCACTATTTTGACAATAATTCTGTATTCTGAGCTGAATAAAAAAACCCTGTATGATGAAAATGTAACAAATATCACATCTTGAAGGAAAACAGCATTCATATCCTTCTTGGAATTAGACAATGAAACTAAGTCATACTAATACTGGATAAATATTTAATATCTTTAAGTAAAGAAAGATTATTAACACTATGACACTGCTATTTTAGAAAAAGCTACCCACAAAATGGTCACTAATAATTTTGCTATGTAAAAGTGATATGCACATGTTATAAAACATTACAAACAGGCACTTTTTCAACACTGAATCTATTTTTCACTCAATTAAATAAGCAGGTCTTAATCTGAATACTCTTCTATAGGTTTAGGTTCCCTAAATGCACCATCATCAAAAAAAGAAAAAAAAAATACAATTACCCTATATTAATCCAACAAATATGTAAGATGACAGAAAACAAGAAATCATATCTTTAGAACTGCAAGGAAATGTACATGCCTTGGAAACCATTTGAGTGAAAGGATACAAGTTTTGGTATAATGGTATTAACGATTTCAATGCACGGCTTGCATTTATAGCTGTTGCACGAACCATTATAGGAAGAATTTTTCCATTCACAATAGCACCATCAAAGAGTGGACCAAAAAATGGAACCTGAACAAAAAATTAAGAAATTCAATATAAAGCAAGATCTTAGCTATAACAATTAGCAATCAACATTAACAATAGCGCACTCAAATATATCTTTTTTTCCCCTCCTCATTGCTAGATAATCAGACCAGTTATTGTGCTCCATGACAGACCTTTTATCTTGTGGAAATATACAGCCATATAACTGCTTGATATCCTTGGTAACAGATAACACAGCATTTGAAGAAAATTAATCAACCATTCGAATGCTATGTCTCATCAAAGCTAATTTCCAACATTTGCTGCCAAAATCCTAGGAACAGTCATACATACAGTGTTTATGAGGTTAAAAGGCTAAATGACAATATTGTAGGTGGTAGTAAGCAAAAGGAATAATTAGTCAAATTTTTATGTAATATTTATCATGGCTTTAGATGGAACATGTGTGTAAGGACCAACTCAATGTGCAACTGCCATACAATTACTGGCAGGCCAACCCTCACCTTCCATTTTCTTTTATTTTTCTATCTGTTCTTCTTGCTTTCTATGGTATCCATAGAAATGGACTGTAAGCCCTTTACAGGAGAAATCTATGGTAAAAGTTCAGCCTCTTTGGAGCCTAAGTGGAAGGCCTTATTTGTGAGATCAGTAGAAAACCTTGATGTTTATTATAGGTAGCACCCAGTTTACAGAACAGATGGACCTTTTGGCAATAATTTCTCTCTGATCAAGCATAACTGTCTAATTAAAAAAAAAAAAAAAAACCACAAAAGAAACCAAAACAAACCCCTCCATTAAATACCTTAATTTCCTGTATGTGGGAATAAAGTTCTTCAGTTGCTAGCATAAGGCATGTGAAGAAGAGCAAATTTTGTGTATCAGGTCAGCAAAGGGAGCAGATGAAACCAATGCTGAAAAGGGATTTTAGATCCCAGTACTATTCTCTCCATCAGACATTTAACATAGTTTTGAGAACACTAAAATCTGACAGAAGGCACATCTTTCATATACAAGGTTCTCTTCTTGGACTAACAACAATCCCCGCTCTTAGTTTTGTTTTCCTTCTTAAGCTGCATGCTTCCAATAATACAACTCTTTATATTTAAAGCAGTAAAAGAAATATTAAAACGATACTTAACCAGCAATAACAAGACCATGTACTATGTATCATTTCATGCTTATTGTCAGACAAAGGCCATCATCCTATAGGGAAATCCTATTTCCGTCATACCTCATTTACTACTATTACTGCTTCTAGAAAGAATATTTGAAGTACAGAAATTTATGGCAAGTGGCTTCACACACAGAACGCACGCAGGTCAAACTCTCATGACTACTTTTACTCAGTCAGTATTTGCTACCTAAACCATTGTTTTAAGAACAGGGCCAGTACAGATATTTGAGGAACAGTCTTTAGAAAAAGTGCTCATATGCCTAAGAGCTGAATGGCCTTGCTTTGCCTAATTAAACTCCAAATTTTTGTGTGGAGTCAAGGAGAAAGAGAAAACAAGCTTTCAGAAGAAAATATGACATGGAGATGGATAAACTGGAGTAGGCTATTATTCAATCACCAGAGTCACGTATCAAATTTGATAAAAAAGTTTGTCAAGTTTATTTTAATATTGAAATGATTATGCAGAACATTCTAGCTTTGTTTCCAGTTTATGATGTTAGAAGATATGTTTGACAGGATCAGGCCTTTACAATTTCAAGTTACTGGTTTTACTACGAATTGTGCTCTTCCTCTTCCTCCTACCACCACTGCAACTGCCAATGCTAAAGACACATCACCTTGTTGCTTCTATGTATTACAGCAAAAACTCAGATTTTGACCAAAAATTCAGTTGATATTAAATATACAAATGAAACATGAAAGAAAAAGAACCAAAACCACCTTACCTCAGGCTTTTTCATGATCTGGATACTGAACATATGGTTTTTCATGGGATAGATAACTATAAGAACATCACCAAATTCTGTTGGAATTATTCCTCTTCTATAATCCCTAGTATGCTCAGACCAGACAATGTGTACTTCATCATTTCCTAAATGTCTTAGCTGGAAAAGTAGAGATAAAACCCCATCAGTTTGAATATGTTCTATAACCAAACAGCTATACTAAATGCTTGTACTTCAAAAGGACAAACTCACTAAAAAGAAATAAAAAATGAATAAAATAACCAATTTACACTATAGTTTTCTTACAATTTCAATGACAGTATTAGTTCACAGTATTGGTTTGTGTTATAGATTTTTATACATTGGTGCCAGAATCTATTTAAATTAACAGACATGTCAATATCTGTTTTCTACTGAAAGTTAAAATTTTGTTGATGTTATCCTCAAAAATGCAGAGTGATTCAATCTTTATTATAATGCTTTCAAGATTGCTATCCCAAACAGGCAGGAAAATACTGAATTATGTATGAACTTTCAAAGTATATGAATTAATTTGTTTAAAAGCTGCATATTCAAGCAGTCTTTAACTTCATCATTTTAATCTGCCCACTACCAAAAGAACCCCCCCCCAAAAAAAAAACACACAAAAAAAAACACAAAAAAAAAAACCAACAAAACCAACCAACCAACCAACCAAACAAAAAAACAACAAAAAAAAAACCACCCACCCCTGAAAAATCCCAAATAGTTTTTGACTTGGCTCATAATGGGCAAATGGATTTCTCAAAATCCATACTGTACCCTCAGCTGTAATCATGTAACCAGATTAAGGAATATCTTGAACTCTTTGGAATTATCTGCACTAAAGCTCCAAAATGCTCCTTCTGCTAAACATTACCATCTGATAAACAAATGTGAACATCATGGAGATAGGCTTTCCACATACTGATCAAATATATTCAAATTATTAAATGTGAGTTTCTTTCCGGTAAAGGCTATTCCTGAAAATTCAAGTTGGAATCACACTATTTTTCCTCCTTGTGTATCACCAGTTACAGATGACAGTTGTCTTTACCCACAATTATCACTTTGTTTGCACAGCTTTAGACAGGTAGAATTTGTCAAACAATTGCCTTGATAGTACTCAAAGGAGAACA